>CAUYSK010018322.1:0-23706 GCA_963575035.1 Avahi laniger
TATTTTTAGCTCTTTGAGGTATCTCCAAATTCTTTTCCACAGAGGTTGCAATAGCACTATTAGGCATCTACCCAAAAGAACAGAAAACATTCTATTATAAAGACCTCTGCACCCGAATGTTTATGGCAGCACAATTCACTACTGCAAGGATGTGGAAACAACCCAAGTGCCCGTCAATCCATGAGTGGATTATTAAAATTTGGTGTATGTATACAATGGAATATTATTCAATCATAAGAAATGATAGTGATTTAGAACTTCTTATACTTTCCTGGATTAAACTTAAGCCCATTATCCAAAGTGAGGCACCACAAGATCAGAAGAATGGGCTCCACTTGTACTCGCAATCAAATTGGTACTAACTGATAAACACTCGCAATCAGATTGGTACGGGCTCACATGGCAGTAATACTCTCCAGGGATTAGGGGGATGGGGGGGGTAAACCGGCAACTAAAGGACACGGGGAGCATTGTAGGGGGGAAGGGCATGCCTTTAACCCTCACTTGGGTGAGGCAAAGATAAAGTGTAACCAAAATGTTTGTACCCTCGCAATACCCTGAAATTAAAAAAAAAAAAAAATAGAGAAATGGCTGCCATTAAAGATTCATCTCCTTGAGGAATGTTAAAAATCATCATAACGCTCACATGAATGCCATCCTTCTATAAAGCTAGTTTTTTTAATTTTAGCTTTAAAGTGGTTTTGTCAAATTGGTAGGGTCACTGAAGAAAATAAAGAGCATATGAACTGGCTCATAAGCCTATAGACACTAAAAGGAAACTGACTTGAATGACTTAAACTTCCAACCTTATTTTTAGCTAAGAAGGACAATTTTCAATGTATTTTTCTATTGTCTTAACATAAGTCTGCACTAGAGTGCAGACTTAAAATGGCTTGTAAATACTAAATTGTATGCATCCTAAAACTCAATGGCTAGAAAAGTTCTTAATAATGACCGTGTGAGAAATAGTTCATTTCTCAGTACACAAAGACGTATGTCAGCAGTAGAGTGGCTTGTATTTGGCAACCATTGCTGGTAAATGAGAAGAAAAGCTATCTTCTCACTTGAGGCTACGAAAATATAGAGATATTTTACTTGTTGAGCAGACCAAATTGGTTTGTGGCTTATGATAGCATTGTGATACAATAAAAGCCATAATAAAATAAAGCAATTATTTTTGGTCATTTATGTATATAGATCAGGAGCTACATTGTGGACTACGTCTATGCATTGTAGAAGTTATTGCTCCCTCCTGCCCTGGAGGATGAATTAATTCATCTCTTATCAAAAAATATTTAATGAGCATTTATTATTGGTAAAAGAATTGTTTTATATTCTGAGTTAGCAGTAGTAAGCAAACCAGAAATTAACGAGAAACCAGAAATTTCTCTTAAGAGAAATTAATTCAAAAATTTCAAATAAATGTATTATGTAATGGCAGAGAGTAAGAAGTAGTATGATGAAAAATAAAGCAAGGTTATAGAATAGAGTAATGGTGGTGCATTTTTGATGGAATGGTCAAGAAAAGTCTCCCTGGGGAGGTGACATTTTAGTAGAGATGAAATGAAATGCAGGGGAAAACCATGGGAATATCTGGAGAGAAACTGTTTTAGGCAGAGGAAGCAAGAAGTACAGAATTCTTAATACCCTTCTCCATGGTCCTATGTGCCTCAAGAGGCTCGTTGGGTTCGGCCAATGGAGGATACTGGTAGAAGTTGGAGGGCAGAAGAAAAGGGTATTTATTTTCCTGTCTCCCTCCCTGCAGGGTTACAGTGGTTGGCTGCATGACTCTGCCAAAGGCCATAGTTCCCCCCAGGCAGCCCTCTCTGCACATTTCCTCTCCAGGTACTATAACGTCTCTCACCAATTGCACCTTGAAACCTGTGATGTAAATGCTCTGCTATTGCTAACCCTGGGATACTATATTATCTCTGGTTAAATTTCCTAAATCCTACCCATACCTTTAAAGAGTCCCTTTAGATACAAAATTGCAGATATGCAGGATGCACACATCTAGAGATCTAATGTGCAATTTGAGGACTATAGTTAATAATATTGTACTCAGGATTTTTGCTAGTAAGAATAGATTTTAGGTGCTCCTGCCCCCTCCAAAAAATAGGAGTAACTATGTGAGATGATGAATATGTTAATTTTTTGGACTATAGTAACCATTTCACTATATATAAGTGTATCAAAACATCACGTTGTAGGCCGGGCGCGGTGGCTTACGCCTGTAATCCTAGCACTCTGGGAGGCCGAGGTGGGCGGATCGTTTTGAGCTCAGGAGTTCGAGACCAGCCTGAGCAAGAGCGAGACCCCGTCTCTACCAAAATTAGAAAGAAATTAATTGGACAGCTAAAAATATATATAGAAAAAATTAGCCAGGCATGGTGGCACATGCCTGTAGTCCCAGCTACTTGGGAGGCTGAGACAGTAGGATTGCTTGAGTCCAGGAGTTTTAGGTTGCTGTGAGCTAGGCTGACGCCACGGCACTCGCTCCAGGCAAGAGAGTGAGACTCTGTCTCAAAAAAAAATAAAAATAAAAAAAAAAAATAAAGGAATGAGGCACACAGAGGTGGCCACCACTTAGTGAATCCTTACCGGGGGCCCAGCACCATACCTCGCTTGATACGCATTTCCTCAAGGGGTTAACCCTGACAACAACCAGGTCAGGTGGTCATTGTTACCCTCATTTTCCTGAGGCTGGGAGAGGCAAAGTAACCAGCTCACAATCACATAATTGGTAGGAACAGCGCAAGTGCTGAACTGTGGGCTGCCTGGTGCCAAAGCCCACGCTCCGTGCATGGCGAGCTGCTGTTTTTCATGCAGTGCTAAACGGAATGGCCAACTGTCACATGCGTGACCCGGCTCTCAGGGCTGGTCCAAGGAAGGGAAAGGGAACAGAAAGGGGAGGCTCAACGGAGGCCCTGAGACCCACTGCAGGTTTTCCTTTTCTCTCTACCCAGATCAAACGGTGTTCAGGTTGAAGACTCAGATCAAAGCCCCCACTCTTGAAGCTGGCTGTCCCTAAACACGACCAGAGCTGTTGTCACCTCTGCACCTCCACTGTGAATTGCACGTGACTCTAATCCCCTCTTGCCCCCCAGTTTGTCTAGTGCAATGGTTAAGAGCACAGATCCTGAATTGTGTGAACTTGGGCTTCCCACCTGTAATGACCTTGAGGGCGGAGATCGCCTACCTTCAATATTCTCCATTGACATAGCACATAGGGTGGTGCCTTACACAAATAAATGTTTATTGTCGCGTTCTCCTTAAATCCCAGCCCACCAAACATTCCTACTGTGTTATCCTAAACTGAGGGTGGCCATGAGAAGTTATTTAACTTCTGTGTACCTCAGTTCTGCATCTGTAAATGACAATCATTACAGAACTTATATCGAGACATTGTGAGAATAAAATGAGTATCGAGTATAATGAGAATCTATTTTAATAAACTTTTTATTATGGAATAATTTTAGACTTATAGAAAAGTTACAAAGATAGCACAGAGTTCCCAGATACCCCTCACCCAGTTTCCCCTAATGTTATCTCACGTTACAGCGGTACATTTATCAAAGCTAAGGAACTTACATTAAAATATTGCTAACTAAACTCCAGACTCTATTTGGATTTCACTAGTTTTCCCCCGGTGCCCTTTTTTTTGTTGTTCCAGGATCCAATTCAGGATACCATATTTGCATTTAAGATATTTTTGGGGATTTTTAAAAAAATAATATATCTGACATTTATTGGGCACTTCTATAAGTCAGGTATTTTTCTAAGTGCTTATATACATACAACTCACTGAACCATCACAACGACCCTATGAGATGGGCACTATTATTATTATTATTCCCATTAGATCATGAAATTGAGGCTTAAGAGGTTAAGTAACTTGCTAAATAGAAGGCCAGAAGTCAAACCAGCTCTGCCTATAGACTGTTTCCTCCAAATCACTAATCAATACTATATCTCAGGAATTCGAACTACCAAGAAAGTCTTGGCAGAAGAAATATGAATTGCAGGTTTTTACAATAGCTTCTCCCCTGAGATTGTGCCTGGATCGTCCAACAATAACTCATTCCACAAACACGGATGGAGCACCCACTCTGACTAGCCCTAAGAAGACCACAGTGGATGGGGCAGAGTCGCAATGCTCAGGGAGCTTCCAGCTCAGTTTGGTGCAGACACGAGTAAACAGGCAATTTCAGGAGAGAGTGGTGAGTGAAGGGTAGACACACAAAGTAGGGTGTCTTGGAACAGGTTTCCCAGAGGAGGAGACATCGAAGCTGAGGTTTGAAGTGTGCGTGGGGATTCACCAAAGTGCTAAAAAGAAGGTTATTGACAAAAGACATTCTAAGCAACAAGAACTGTGATGTAGAAAGGCCTGGAAGTGGAGAAGAGCCTGGCCTGTCCTTATAGATATAACATAGAGTCTAAGGGAAGGAAGAGCAGAGAAATGTTAGAGAAACAAGGCCAGACCCTGAAGGACCTCATGCATACCTCGTGTCGGTCAGGGTCATGATAGGCTATGTTGCATTAACAGAAAAACCCCAGAGTTTCATTGGCTTACAACCACAAAGACTTATTTGTCTCTCATATAGAGTCTGATGTGGGTGGGGCAGCCCTCCTCCATCCTGTAGCTCCAGCCCCTAGAACACGGCCTCAGAGATCCACTCCAGAAGAGAAAAGAGATGCAGTAGGCACGTAGCTCGTAAGTGCCTGGACGTGACGCATGTCACTTGCATTCACGTTTCACGTGGCCCCAACCTCACTGCAAGGCAATGGAGTCTGTGAGCCAGGAAGACAAAATGCTATGGGAAACAAAGTGTTGTCTCTACCCCACCAGGATAAGAAATTCGAATTTTCTCCTGAGTCTTAAGAGTTTTAAAGCATGAGAATCACATGATCAAATTGATTTGTGTTTTACAAAGCTCGCTCTGGCTGTAAGGTGGAGAGCAGACAGGAGGAGGCGTGACAGGAAACACAGAGACGAGCAGTATCACACTATCCCAGGGGGAGAGGAGTGGACAGACCAAGGGCAGAGGCTGCGTGAATTTAAGAGGTTATGTCAGAGGTAGTGTTGGCAGAAGTCCGTGAGTAACTGGATATGGGAGGTGGGGGGAGAATGAATGGAGGGAGGAGTAGCGAAAAGAAGAAGGAGTTGAGGAGGGTGCCCAGATTTCTGATCTGAGAACCACCACGCAGCATCCTGGATGCAAAAACCGGCCAAGCGATAGCATGCGGGAAGTGGGAAAGGGCACGTGTGGAAGGCGAAGGGGGAGGAGGGAGGCCTAAACCCTCAGTCTCTCACTGACAAATCAAACAGGAGCAATATCAGCATATTTTTAGAGATATCAAAAGAATCAGCCAAAAGAGTTTCAAGTGTTTGACTCTGAAGAGGGGAAAACACGGAAACCAAGGATAACAAATGCACGACTGTTACTCTTTAAATAAACTGTGTGCACGTACACTCAATAAAAATGAAGGTGTTAAAAAAAAGAAAAGACTGGCCGGTCCACCATGTTGCTACCTTCCTCCAAGCGGTGTCCGTGCCCACCTTACACAGACGGATGTGCAGCGGAATCACGAAGGGCGGTGTGCCAGTGGATGAGACAGTCATCCCACTGCCATGTCTCTCCATTTGCACCATGCCTCTAGCTTGGCGCCCAGAAAAATCAGGGAAAGTTTTCTAGGGCAACTCGTGCTTGACCTAGATCTTGAAAAAAAAACATAAAATTTTCCGCAGGAAGGAGCATTTCAGATGGACAGTAAAGGTTAGAACAGGGAGGTATGACAAAGAGACGTGCTGGGGGAATGGTAGCTCTGTCTGGCAGCCTGAAGACAAATGGAGGTGCCTGGAGCAGCGGTCCCCAACCTTTTTGGCACCAGGGACTGTTTTCATGGAACACAATTTTTCCACAGACTGGGGGAGGGCGGGGAGTGGGGAATGGTTTCAGGATGACTCAAGAGCATCACATTTACTGTGTGCTTTATTTCTATTATTATTACATTGTTAATATGTAATGAAATAATTATACACCTCACCATAGTTTGGGGACTCCTGGACTAAAGGATGGAGACAGAGCTGGTGACACTGTGTGGTGCAGTATTGCTCCAGATAAGGTCCATGAGCCACCAGCATCAGGACCTTGAGGCTCTCTCAGTCCTTCAAATCCTCAGGAGGGAATGGGGCGTAATCTGTATTTTAATAAGTTGTCTAGGTGAACTTCAGACACACTAAAATTTGAGAAACACTGGCCAAGCAAGAGGATAAAGTCCTCAAATAAGGTAGTGACGGTGCGAGCAGGAGAAGGAAATGGTCGTTAGACCTGGATAGAACCTCATAGACTACAAGGGCCTCTTGGGTCCAGAGCTGGCCTTGGCCCACAGGTCAGGTCAAGTGGCTGCTCTGTCTGCAAAGAAATGCAGAGAGTGAATTACCAGCAATGCGCTACAGCTCCTGCCTACCTCTTCCTGTCATTCCTGCCTCCGTACAAGGCTTCCCACGTCATAGGGTATGGTGGAAAAGTGCTGATTTCAAGCATCAGCTTTTCCATTAGGTGCGACTTCGTTGCCTGGGTCTCAACTTCCCCAACTGTAAAATGAGCTGGTTGGACTAGATTGCCTCAAAAGCCACCCCTAAATCTAACCTTCTGAAAACAACTAAGAATAATATCCAGAACATATAGGGAGCTCCTGCAAATCAAAAAGAAAAATGCAGAACTCTAATAGAAAAATTGGCTAAGAGTATGACCAGGCAATTTATAGAAGAAAAACAACAACATTAAAAAAACCAGCAAGCATATGAAGAGGGCTCACACTCATTAGTAATCAGAGAAATGCAAGTGAAAACAATAGATGTCACTGTACACCTGTTAGATTGGCAAAAATTTGAAATCCGGATAATGTCACATTTAGTCAGGGACATTGGGCTGCAGGAACCGTCGTGGACTGCTAAAGGAAACCTAAATGGGTACAGCCAGCCTAGAGAGTAACGTCTAGTGTCTGTCTACCCTGCCACCCAGCAAGTCCACCGGTTCCTGGGTGTTCCCACAGAAATGGTCACACAAGTCCACAATGAGGACATCCACAGATGAGGACATCCCCCGCAGTGTTACTTGTGGTGCCAGGGAGTTGGAAGAGCGGCTAGGGAACATCCGTGGATTGCTATAGAAGGGTCAGAAACAACTGACTAGAAGTACATGCAGCAACACGGATGGACACCATGCTGAGTAGGAAAAGGGAGAAGTACAGTGAGAATCCCTTATTATACTGAAAATCCTGAAATGGCTCCATACTTCCCTCCCAACAAAAGCCACAGTCTTCACTACAAGGCCCTACGTGCTCTGCCTCCACCCCGTCCCTGCCACCCCCTTTGCCTCTCTGATGGCATCTCCTTCATTGTCCCCACTGCTCACCCTGCCCCGGCCCCACTGGTCTCCCTGCTGCTGCGAGCTGCACGGGCTGTCCCCTGTGCCCAGGATCACAGCCCCTGCACACACACACACACACACACACACACACACACACACACACACACTCCATCCCCCTTACCTTGCTCAATTTTTAACTTAGATGATGGTCAAATGTAATAAATAAATTATCTCCAGTCTAAAAGGTGGGAAGTACTGTCTTCCCACCCCCACCTTCACCGCTAGAATGCAAGCTCCCAGGACAGGAATGTTTGCCTGTTTTGTTCACTGGTGTCTCCCAAGACTTAGAGCAGAGACTACCACAAAAGAGACATTATTTTAATACACTTTGAAAGGCATTACAGGAGTGTATACGTAGGAGGTGGTGAGAGGGAGTTGGGAGACAGGGGGTGGAACAGAGTAAGAGAAGAGCCTGGTGTGGAACAACGACAGCGTGCCATTAATCTCGGAGTGTGAGTAATTTAACTTTCTGTACATGAGTTTAGCAAAGGGGATGACGGGGAAGCAACGTCTGGTCCCCTCTCCTCGAACCCGTCTGTTGGGGTTTCTCTTTTTGCCTGAGTAAGCAGGCAAAGCCCTGGCTGCAGGAAGGACCGACCCTCTGCTCATCGTCACAGCAGCTGTCTCTGAGATTTCCAGGTCGCGACAGGGCTGAGGATAGCTCACGGCAGCCCTGCTGTGTACACCCACCCCCTCCTCATGTTTCCCCAAACACAGAGCCCACCTGGAGAAGACAGGCCTGGGCTCCACACAGAACACTACCTGGTATTTTTAGAGTGATTTCCAACTCACTAAGCTGTTCCACAACTTTGAAAGATAATACTGTTCCCATTGTGTGGACTAGAAAACTAACACTTAAAAAGATTAATGGCTGCCCTAGTCACAGGAGAGTACCAGGCAGAACTGAGATGTTCAGCAACCCAGGTCTCCCTGATGCCAAGTTTCACATTTTCTCTACCAACCTATTCTCCCTCCCAGTACAGAGAAGACTTCCATGCTAGGGAAATGAACAAAATTGATTTTTCCAAATTTGGTTTTGCATGATCCTTTTTTCAGCTCTTTACAGTTCCCACCTAACTGCTCTCCATTTCTAGGATTCAAACTCAAAACCTGTGGATTTGACACAGTCTGTCTAAAAGCTAATGTTAGAAAATAAGGCCAAACAAATCATCTGTTACTATTAAGACTTTAAAAGGATTATTCGTTCTTTGCGAGGAGCCAGATGGCAGAGACCGTATGCTGGCAATCAGCTCTGGCAACACTAGTTCTGATACAACCGAAGAGCACAGAGGAACCTCTGAGAATGTGGGGACATCTCCAGGCAATGCCAAGTGTTTGACAAGAGTCAGATGATGACACGGTGCGGACTGGTTGGTTTCTTCAGCAGGCCAATTATTTAGGCCAAGAGATAAACACTTAAGAACAATACACTCAGGTATGTAACTTAGGGTCTACCTGCATGGCACTCACTGGACTCCTTTAAGTGACTCCTGGGTCATTCCAAATTGGCAAATAGATTAGAGCTGGCCCATTCCTTTGATCTGATCTCCCCCAAAAGTTGTTCATAAGTTCTTCTTTACCACCAGACTGGGCACAATGCAATACACACGGGAGACGCTCTATAAGGCTCCCTGAATCGCAGTCTCAAAGAAACCCGTATCACAACCACTTTACATTGAAGCACCGAAACCCTGCAAGTCTCCTGCTAAGAAAGTCTCTCAGGGATTACCAGTCTCCAGTGAAAATCTCCTTAGGCTAATCTAGTCTTAACCCCTCACCCCGCCCAACAAACGACAAGTAAAAAGGAATTCACTATAATGATAAATATTATTGACCTAGTGAGACATTTCCTCATGAGCTGCGTGAGCCTTGAACACATTATAATCTGTTATTCCCATTTTCCCTCAAGTTAAAATGGGGGTAAAACTCAGCTTGTAGTTCTCAGATTTAGAGATTCTGTATATAAAAGACTTACTATAATCCCTGGCACAAAGTAAGTCCTCAAAAAAACGGTGGCTTTGGGGAGAGAATGAGCCACGTTAGCACCCCACACACGAGAACCCGCTCTTCAGGTGGGACTCAGAAGATTTGTGTTTTGTTCTTGCTTGACACCTGCCAGCTGCAAAACCTTAAACGAATCATTTCATCTCTCTAGGATTCAACTTCTTTATTAGTAAAAATAAAGGTTGTGAACAAGAGCTCTGATATCCCTTCTACCTCTAAATTTGTATGCTTGTGATTATGGGGCTTAGCCCAAAAGAGCTCTTTAAGCAGAGAATTTTGGTTTCTCTAAGCCCTAATTGCTCTTTGGCACAATTTTATTTAAGATCAAAAAAATTTTTTTTTTTTGCAGCCTACTATACAAGTAAACTTTTTTTTTAAGGGGCAGGGTCTCACTCTGTCACTCACGCTGGAGTGCAGTAGTGCAATCATAGCTCACTGTACCCTTGCATTCCTGCGCTCAAGCAATTCTTCCGCCTCAGCCTCTTGAGTAGCTGGGACTGGAGATGCATGCCGCCACACCTGGCTATTTTTTTATTTTTTGTAGAGATGGGGTCTTGCTATGGTGCTGAGGCTAGTCTGGAACTCCTGGCCTTAAGCGATCCCCCTGCCTTGGCCTCCCAAAGTGCTGAGATTATAGGCATGAGCTACCATGCCTGGCTTAAAAGAATTTTTCAAAATTATTTAGAGAATGAAATGGAACCCTACCCTAAGATCTCGCAAGACAGGCAGAGTCACATAAGCAAATAATGACATTATAAAATGCATGCTGTACACATAAATATACACATAAACTTTTTTTAGACCACAGAAGAGAAAATAACTCTCTTAGCCTGGAGAGGCCAAGGAGCGCATCAACAAGAAGAAGACATCTGAGCTAAGATTTCACAAATGGAGGTCAGGGTAAGAACATGCCAAACAGAGGGGAGCATGCTCAAAATCCCCAAGGTAGGTGGGAGCATGAAACATTCAAGGAAGTGAAAGGAGAGACACTGTAGCTACAATATAGGCAGTAAGAATCGTGCAAAATAAAATGGGAGAGACAGAAAAAGGCCAAATCAGCATGGCCCTGTGGGCCATGAAAAGGATTTCGGTCTTTATCCTAAAAGCTACTGAAAGCCATTAAAGAGTTTAAAGCCAAAAGGAGATATGACCAAGTTTGAGTTTTTTTCAAAAAAAAAAATACTCTAGCTATAGCTGTAGTGCAAAGAATAGATTAACAAGGAAAAAGAAAATATGTAGGGAGACGGTTGAGGGACATTGCAAGAGTCCAGGTGAAAGAGGGTCATGGCTTGGCGGTGGCAGTAGGGATGGGGAGAAGTGGCCAGAGAGACCGGAGGACGTAAAAGCAAAAGAACCTGTAGGTGGATTGGATAGGGGAGTGAGGGAGAAGAAGGTACCAAGGATGGATTCTAGGTGTTCGACACGTGCAACTGGCTGAATGGTCTAGTCCTTGGGGGTACACTTAGAGTGACCACAGCTGGGTTTCACTGTACTGAGATTTATGCAGACACGGTGGTAGAGGTGTCAGGCAGACAGCTGGCTATATGGTTTCGGGCTCCGAAGTATCAGAGCTGAGAATGTTGAAATAAGAGTCTTCAGAGAGTAGTTAACGAAAGCCATGGTTCTGTATGAGATCCCTGTAAAAAAGAGTGTGGAAGAAGAAGAGAAAGGGGCCCTAGAAGGCCTCGAGAATGCCAACGTTTAAACAACGGAAGGATGAATCACAAGTGGCTGAGAATGAGAGGTTGGAGGAAAAATAGGAAATCTCTTCTCAGTCATTGACAAATTATCTTTCATCAGCTCTGCTTTAAATAAGAAAAACTGAAAAAGCATACCAATTGCCACAGCCAAAGGGAAAGATAAAAACAAAAAGGCTCAAATATTCCATATATACAATCTTTGGATTACCAAGAACTGCCTCTATTATAACTCTTACTTGCTAGGGTAAATTGCATTATTTATTTACAAAGCTCCTACCATGTTTCCCTTTAGGCAAAGAGTACCTCCCCACCAATTGACTTGTACTTGACCATATGACAATGGACATAAGCAAATGTGACATATGCCATGGCCAGTCAGAAACTTTAAATACACTTACATGGATTGGCTTCAGCTCTCTTAGGTGTCTGCCCTCCTCCATGAGAACAACATACTCCTTCAACCAGGGTCCTGGAATGAAAAGATAAAAAGAACAGAACCCAACTCAGCAAAGCCCAGCAAAGCCACAGTCAATTCAGCCCTCATGAGACATGAGCAAAAAATAAATATATGTAATTTTTTACCTACTGAGCTTTGGGGGCTGTTTCTTACCATAGCAAAGGCTGACCAATACACTTATCCACAGTGAGATTTCTTTAACACTAGATCTAGTTATTTCAAACTCCAATAGAAAGGAAAAAAGGTACTATTTGTCTAGATCATCTTGTATCCCTGGTACTAATAAGTGATTTATAGACATTTTCTCATTTTAATCCTCATGACAATTATATGCACCATTTACATGAGAAAACCAAGGCTTAGGTAAGTTAAATATATTTTCGAGGATCACAAAGCAAGCAAATAATGGAAATGGAACAAAAATTCATCTAACTGATTCCAAAGCCCACGCATTTTCCGTATTGCCATATTAAAGGATTTCCTAGAACTCAACCCTAGGTCTCCCACACGGAAGCAAGAAAAGGCTGATACACCATCAATTTAGGCCCAGTTCTAGAGTGTGATAACACACATTGGTAGTTGTGATGCTGTTGAGCAAGCCCAGAGCAACTAGGAGGAGATTATTTGCAGCTCTGGATCTGAAATCTCACGTTGCCACAGCTCCACCTTCATCTCCCAAACCATCGCAGCTGAGAAAATGAAAGCCTTGTAGCTTGAAATTTGCTGCTCAAGTCAGATCACACTAAAAGTTGGAAACAAAGGTTGCATTTTATCTCAATCTCTATAACCAGCTGACTTTTTGTAATAGCTCACTATGATCGCCACCCCTCATTAGCTTGGTTTGCTCACCTAATCCTTGGTAAGGGGAGTCAAAACTGCCTGCCTGAATCTTGAGGCTAAATTAAACCTTTAACACGATAAGAAACAAAGATAAGCAAGATATTGCAACCTCATGGGAGAACTTGAAGAAAAGAAAAAAGATAAGCAATATATACTAATCATTTATCAATATCCATTGCCCATGGAGGATTAGTTATGTGCCTTGCTTAGACGGTATTGCTGCCTTGTAGATTCCCTTATGAGACGTTGTGGGGTCAGTGGTGTGGTGAAGAGTAGCAGAAAAGCATAAACTTTGAAGTTAGACAAGTCTGGGTTCAAATCCTTCTCTGCTTTTACCAGCTCTGCGGCCCCAGGAACTTGACTCTATTTCTCTGAACATCAGTTTTCTTGGTGTAAAATGTGGATGATAACAGCTAACGCAATGAGTTGTTTAGAGATCAGATGAGATGGAATATTCACTTCTGTACTGTGGACCACTAGCCTTCACTCTGAGCTGCAAAGAGACTCCAAGGCAGGATGAGGGTCCTGGGAGCAGCAACTCCCTCTGTGGCCCCATCCCCTTTATTGGCATGCACAGTGTTGTATAATTATCATCACAGGCACCAACAAGCTCAGGCACCAAATAGTGAACACCTACTGTATACTGACATTCTTCTAAGTCCCTTCCACACCTTACCTCTAATCCTCACAACCTTGAAGCAAAATAAATTGCATCACACTCATTTCAACAATCAGCAAGCTGAGAGGTTGCATGGCTTGCCGCAGCTCAGAGCTGCTCCCTTCCCACTCGGCACACTGCCTCCTGCTCTGTCTCCACTGCTTTCAGTGAGACCGCTGAGAAAAAGAAATGTCTCCTTGGCAGGACCACACAAACCTTCAAGAAGGTATTGAGTGTAAGACTTGTACACCAAAAACCACAAATCATTGCTGAAATTAAATAAGACCTAAATTAATAGAGAAACATTTCATATTCATGGATTGGAAAGCTCAATATTGTTGGGTAACAATAGTTCCCCCACATTGATCTACAGGTTCAACAACACAAAAAAATTTCAGCAGCTTTTTTTACAGAATTTGAAAAGCTGATTCTAATATTTACATGGAAATGCAAAGGACCCAGAGCAAACAAAACAATTTGGGAAAAAAAAATGTTGGAAGACTTAAATTTCCTAATTGTAAAACTTAACATAAAGCTACTGTAATCAAGACAGCATGATATTGACCATAAAGATCAACATATTAATCATAGAAACAAAATTGAGAGTCCAGAAATAACCCCTTATATTTATGGTCAACTGATTTTCAAAAAGGCACCAAGAAAACTAAAAAGGGAAAGTATAATCCTTTCAAAAAATAGTATTGGAGCAATTGAGTATCCACACGCAAAAAGATTAGTGTAGATCCCTGTTTACACCATACAGAAAAATTAACTCATAGTAAATCACATACCTAAATGTAAGAGCTAAAACAATAAAAGTATTAGAAGAAAATCTAAAATCTTCTAAAATCTAGGAAAAAAATCTTTCTGATCTTAGGTAGGCAAATATTTCTTAACTATAACACTAAATGCATGATTCAAAAAGGAAAACAATTGATAAATGGACTTTCTCAAAATAAACACTTTTGAGTTTGAAAAGGCACCATTAAGAAAGTGAAAAACAAGCCACAGAGAAAATATTTACAAATCATATATCAATTAATAATAAGGTACTTATCTAGAATATGTAAAGAACTTACAACTAAATAATAAGACAAACAAACCAATTTGAAAATGGGCAAAAGATCTGAAGATTCATTTAGCCAAAGAAGATATATGAATGACCAATAAGCTCATGAAAATATGCTCAACATTATTCATCATTAAGGAAATACAAATTAAAACCATGATAGTTTCCTTGGCTGTGCAGAAGCTTTTTAATTTGATCAGGTGCCATTTATTTATTTTGGTTGTTGTTGAGACCCCAAAGGCAATCATAGCAACAACAAAAATAAATAAATGGGACCTAATCAAATAAAAAAGCTTTTGCACAGACAAGGAAACTATCACGAGAGCAAACAGACAACCTACAGAATGGGAGAAAATATTTGCATGCTACACATCCGATAAAGGGCTGATAACTAGAATCTATATAGACTCAGGAAAATCAGCAAGAAAAAAAATCAAACAACCCTATCAAAAAATGGGCAAAGGACAGGAACAAAAACTTTTCAAAAGAAGATAGACTAATGACCAAGAAACATAGGAAAAAAATACTCAACATCTCTAATCATCAGAGAAATGCAAATCAAAACGACAATGAGATATCATTTATCTTCAGTGAGAATGGACTTTTTTGGGACTTTATCAAAAAGTCCCAAAACAATAAATGTTGGCTTGGATGCGGATAGATAAGAACACTCATATGCTGCTGGTGGGACTGCAAACTAGCGCAACCTCGGTGGAAAGCAATATGGAGACACCTCAAAGAGCTACAAGCAGAACTACCATTTGATCCAGCAATCCCATTACTGGGTATCTACCCCAAAGGAAAAAAAGACATTCTATAAAAAAAGACATCTGCATTAGAATGTGAATAGCAACACAATTCACAATTGCAAAGATGTGGAAACAACCCAAGAGCCCATCAATACAAGAGTGGATTAATAAAATGTGGTATATGTATACCATGGAGTTCTACTCAGCTACAAAAAACAGAGGTGATCTAGCACCTCTTATATTATCCTGGATAGAGCCGGAGCCCATTCTACTAAGTGAAGCATCACAAGAATGGAAAAACAAGCACCACATGTGCTCACCATCAAATTGGTATTAACAGATCAACACTTAAGTGCACATATAGTAGCAACATTCATCAGGTGTCGGGCAAATGGGAGAAGGGAGGAGGGGATGGGCATATTTACACCTAATGGGTGCAGTGCGCACCATCTGGATGGACATGCTTGAAACTCTGACTCAGGTGGGGCAAAGGCAACATACGTAACCTAAACATGTATACCCCCATAATAAACTGAAATTTTAAAAAATTTAAAAAAAGAAAAAGAAATCTCTTACTTTAACAATCCTTTAGATTTCATTCTTGAAAATCCACCCATTCTTTTAATAAAATATGATCATTATTTTTCTGAAAAAAATGAGATACTACTTCATACCCACCAGAATCAAAAAGACAGACAATAATAAGAGCTGATGAGGATGTGGAGAAACTGGAAACCTTTATGCATTATTGGTGGGAATATAAAATGGAATAGCCACTTTGGAAAACAATTTGGCAGTTTGTTAAAAAGTTAAACCATAAACTTACTCTACGTCCCAAAGAGTCTACCCCTAGCTACTTACCCAAGAGAAATGATAACATATGTCTACACAAAAACTTGTGTACAATGTTTATGGCACTATTATTCATAATAGCCAAAAAGTAGAAACAATCCAGATGCCTATTAATTGATAAATGAGTAAATATAAAGAGGCAGATCCACACAATGAGCAATTCAGGAAAAAAAAGGGGGACAATATACTGATATATGCTGCAATATGGATGAACCTCAGAAATATTGAAGAAGCCAGACATGAAACACTATATATTGCATGACTCCATTTATATGAAATATCCAAAAAAGGTAAAACTAGAGAAAGAGAATGCAGATTCTTGGTTGCCTGGATCTGGAACTCGGAGCAGGAACTTACTGCAAATAGGTACAAGGGATATTTTGGGGGTGATGGAAATGTTCTAAAACTAAATTGTGGTAATGGTCACACAACTCTAAATTTACTAAGACTCATTGAATTGTATACTTAAAACAGATGAAATTTACAGTATGCCAATTATACCTCAATAAGTTTATCTTTTATTAATAAAAGGTCTTAATTGACTCATCTGCAAAATATCACAAACCAGGAGAAGGAGTATGCTGAGTAAATCTACTCTCTAGCCTTCCTCCTTTCTGATCTCTGGGAAGGACACCCGAATCCCTCTAGCTCCACACTAAGAACTATTTTCCCGGGCAGCCTGCAGCAGCTGTGCTAGACTCCTGTGCCTAGTGACTTAGCGGCCCCAGTTCAGGCCTCTGGCAGCAAAGCTCACCTTGCAGAAATACTGTAAGAGTTATAAATACTTTAGGTCCTTGGGGAGCTCTGTCAATTCTTTGCTGTGGCACCAGTAACCTAGAGCAAGGAAACTTCTACTCCTAGGTATACTGAGTGAGCAAGGCTGCAAGGCATTCTGGCATAATAAACTCTCTCTTTCATGGTATGGTTTGGACCCCTAAGACATCCATGCTCTCTTAAATGCTAATTCCTGCAAGCCAGTTGCAGCTAACACACCCAGAAAAACCGTCTGGATACAGATAATTCAAACTAAAGCCCCATTTAGCAGGTGGAGGGGCTGGAGAAACTGACTTTAGAACAGTGGAAGGTTCTCAACCTCAGCTGTATAATTAAGCCATCTGGTAAGCTTTTTAATAATACTATATCAGGTAGAGTATTCTTTAGTAAATTCGAATCACCCACAGAGATTTGGATTTAACTGGCCCAGAATGTGCCCTACGTATCAGTATTTTTTTAGCTTTCCAGGAGATTCTACTGAGCATCCAAGGCTCAGCAGAATCCTATCAGGCTTTAGAAGGAGATGTGTGTCTTCTACCCATCTTCCACCAGTGACGCATTCAAAACCTAAAATGCATTACTCTCTAAACGAAGACTTCTTCCTCAGCCAGTAAGAGCAGCAACCGGATAAAGTCAGCTGAATGTCAGACAACAGGATGTCATTTGCAGTGTGGATGCTGCCAATTTATCTAGTTTAACCCAGATGAGTTTATGTTGAGTGTATTGATTTTTATGTCCTTAATTGTGACACCCAAAAGAAGGGCTAATGCTAATAACATAATGGGTCGTGGTGAGATTAAAAGGAAAAAGTAGCCTTTATTTTTAGTATTCAAGGACTTTCCTCTACATCAGGGACCAAGAATAAAACCAGTTAGCACCTAGCACAATAGTAACACAATATTAAATATTAAAGGAAACAGTCGAACATGGCTCTCAAACATCAGTGGCCATGAGAATTTAGGACAGAGTTCCCTGCTGGCTTGAGTGGACAGGAAAAGCTTTGCGGATGCAGCAGTGTTCTAGCTGGGCCTTGCAAGACCAGTAGAATTTGAATTGGAGAAACAATAAAAACAATCACCCAATAATAATAATTGCAGTAGCCATTTTCTGTACACCAGGCACTCTCTCATTTGAAGCATCCTTTTTTTAAGCCTCATAACCACCTTGTAATCCTCATTTTATAGATGAGTAAATCGGGACAATGGAAAAATTGCCCAAATTAAAAAATTTGCCCAAGCTCACATCAGCAGGATTCGAACCCGTGTAACCTGACTCCAGAATCCGGGAAGCTAGGCCAAGGCAGAGAGAAAGAAAGGACTTCCCTGTCCGGGAGACGTTGTGCAGAGAATCCAGCGTACAGAGAAAGCTGGGCTCTTCTCACCAGGGGGGCCTAGAAGAGAAAACTGCCTAACTGGGGCAAGGTCAGATCATCCACACAGCTCTGACCATCTAGATTTTAAGCCAATTGCAACATGAACAGCGGAATCCAAAGTAAACCAAAAAGGATTTCTTTTTTTAGAAACACAAGATGAGAAAAGCATCAAATTGGTGAGCGTGATCAGCAAAGCACAGGTCTGGAGATTCCCAAGGGGTGAGGTTTCACCAGAGGCTGTGAGAGATGCCGAGAGCTGGGGCTGGAAACAATCGCTGGGCGAGAGTCTGTGTTCCACCCAGCAAGGACCCTCCAGGACGGCATGAAGGGCAGAGAGCTGGGAAAGGCAGAGGCTGTGCGGGCCAAGTTCACAGGGAAGCCACAGAGACAGCACAGAGTTAAGGCAGATAGCTGAGCCTGCCTGCCTTGGCTGAATTATAGTTTTCAAAATGCCTAGTTGTAATTAGAAGTACAAGATACCCAGTGTACATTTTAGTCCCAGGAGCAGAACCATGGAAGCATCTATGAAAGGCACACAGAATACATGAACGCTGCCCACAAGGAACGCACACTCTTGCTGGAGAGATGGGGAACACACACACACACAGAGTGAATGGCACTTGTGAGTAACTCCTCAAGTCCTTGGAACTCGGCTGATAGAAGGCTCAATTATTTTGGCTTTTCACTACACTACAGTCTGAGACTAAGCAAACCACCCAGAAAGAAAAAAAGGCAAAAGGAAGAAAGGAAGAGAGGAGAGGAGGAAGGGACGGACGCAGAAAAGGAAGGACGGGGGAGAGAGAAAAAGACAGAACCAAATGCATCCAAAAAAGTCATTTAGGCCGGCGTGGTGGCTCACGCCTGTAATCCTAGCACTCTGGGAGGCCGAGGCGGGCGGGTCCTTTGAGCTCAGGAGTTCGAGACCAGCCTGAACAAGAGCGAGACCCCCGTCTCTACCAAAAATAGAAAGAAATTAATTGGACAGCTAAAAATATATAGAAAAAATTAGCCAGGCATGGTGGTACATGCCTGTAGTCCCAGCTACTTGGGAGGCTGAGACAGTAGGATTGCTTGAGTCCAGGAGTTTGAGGTTGCTGTGAGCTAGGCTGACGCCACGGCACTCACTCTAGCCCGGGCAACACAGTGAGACTCTGTCTCAAAAAAAAAAAAAAAAAAAAGTCATTTAGAATGATATTAATCAAAGCGTGAACCAAATACCACTGGCATCAGACTCAGCCTAGGCGCTTCATAACAAGACAGACTCTGGAGGTGGGACCCGGGAATCTGACGTGCTACGAGTTCCTCAGAGGACCCTCAGGCACCGAAATCAGAGAACCAGTGGTCCGGACACTGCCTGGGACCAGTCCGTGTGCTCAGACCCCTGCACCTGCTGCTGCATCTTCAGCCACCAAGTTGTGTGGGACAATCTCACATTCAGAACAGCAGTCCTGAAGTGAGGCAAAGTCCCCAGGCATCAGATAAAGACAAAATTATATTCATAGTATATCATGGCCGTTGGAGTGAGGCCAACTCTGACTGAAAGTCCAGTGCTGTTTCTTCCTAATAGAGACTTTAGAAAAATACTTAACTCAGTGTCAGGTGCCTCATCTGTAAAATCCTCCCAGGGTTGCTGGGACAGCAACCATGGCTTGCTCTCGGTTGCCTTTTATTTGCTGACTTTTAAGACTGGACATCTTAGCCCGGTGCTGTGGCAGGCACTTGCAGTCTCAGCTACTCAGGAGGCTAAGGTGGAAGGATCTCTTGAACCCAGGAGTTCGAGGCTGCAGTGAGCTATGATCGTGCCTGCGAATAAATCACTGCACTCCAGCCTGGGCAACAGCAAGATCTCATCTCTTAAAAAAAAAAAAAAAAAAAGACAGTATCTTAGAAGAATTCTTCAAATTCTAATCCTGGTTGGACATCAGAAATTGAATGCTTCTCTTAGCCTCCGCTAAGGGGAGAAATTGCCCTTAAGTGTTTCATCTTACTCGTCGCTCAGAACATTCTTCTGACATCCATGGTCTCCAGGCCTTTGCGCATGCGTTTCTCTCTATCACTCACACACACACACACACACACACACACACACACACACACACATCTACACCCTCCTTATTCTGGTAAATTCATACTCATCCTTCAACTTCCCGCTCAAGAATCACCCCTAGTTTAAAACCTTCCCAGACACCACACCCTGCCTGACTCCCCCCACCCACCGCCGGTGACAGCTCACAGAACCTGAACAGACACACTGCGATGACTGATGTGGTCTCTCTCGCCCCCCGACTGTGGGTTCCCCAAAGAGCAATCCTTATTAATCTTGGTAACCCCAGCATTTAATATCATGCCTGGCATCTGGCAAGTACTAGTAATTTGTTGAGTTAATATATTCCATATGTAAAATATAAAAGTATAAAACCGCTTTTTAACGTGTTACAACGCTCATAATCACACTGGTTTAAGTCCTGCTTTTTAATCTGAATCAGAATTACTAGCTTTATCCCCCACCTCATTCATTAGATTTGGCTCTGAATTATAGAATTCAGCTCATAAAAGGAAGATTTGCCACCTTGAAGAGCATCAACAAGACTGTCTCTGACTTTAGAGGCAGTTCAAGCCAGCGCAGTGAGCACTACGCTGGGAACTGTAGTTGGACAAAACGAACATTCCCAAAAGCACGGCGTCCCTGATTGGACCGCAGCCGTCGTCCCGAGGTGTCGGCCTCCTGTTTGCTGACAGGCTCGTGCCCAGACCGTCTTTGGCATTCGCATTTTTATCACGGTTCTGATAAAGGAGTAAGAGCCACATTTCTACCCCTTGGTGTTACCAAGCTTACCTTGCTGGCCCACCCCACATTGCCCCTTTATGAATCACCGCCCTTGCCCTTTTTCTGCCATTCCCCGTGCCTTTTCATTCAAACCATTAATGGTCACTTCTCAAAATTCTCCTCAATTAAAGGCTACCATTTATTGAGTGGCAATATATGCCAGACACCCTATTAGAGATTTTACTACACTCTAGTATCTTAAGTCCCAAACAACCTATGATCAACTATTATTAAGTATCTTCATACACGGTAACTTTTCTTTTGAGACAGTCTCACTCTGTTACCCTCGCTAGAGTACAGTGGCATCATCATACCTCAAACTGCAACCTCAGACTCCTGGGCTCAAGTAGTCCTCTTGCCTCAGCCTCCGCAGTAGCTGGGACTACAGGCGCATGCCACCACATCTGGCTAATTTTCTATTTTTAATAGAGACGGGGTCTCGTTCTTGTTCAGGTTGATCTCAAACTACTGAGTTCATGAGATCCTCCCGCCTGGGTCTCCCAGAGTGCTAGGATTACAGGTGTGAGCCACTGCGCCTGGCCCATGCTAATTTACTAAGTGATAGAACCAGAAGTGACTCCAAAGCCCATGTTCTTTGCCACAAAGGTACAAGCCTTTCATTAGCCCATTAAATATTCATGTAATACTCTATGGATGAGGTACTGTTATTCCATTATGTTGATAAGGAAACCAAGGCTCAGAGAAGTCATAAGACTTCTCAGACTAATTCTAAACTGTTTAAGCCACTCCAGTTACTCGTGTCTCTTTAGGTCTGTGCTGGCAGCTGTCTTCTCAATCAGACAAAAACTATAGCCAACCACGAGGAGGCCAGAGCTGAGAGGTGGAGAAAGATGGGCCCTCAAGATACATCAAGCCTTACTAACATATTCATGATCTTTTCGGTCACATGAGCCATTAAATTACAATTTTTACTTTAGTTGGACTTGGCTATGGTCTGAATGTTTATGTACCCCCAAATTTTCTGTGTTGAAATCCTAACCCTCAAGGTGGTGGTATTAGAAGGTGGGACCTCGTGGGAGGTGATCATGGGGTGAGGCCCTCATGAATAGGATTAGTGTTCTTATAAAAGAGGCCCAAGAGAGAACCCTGGCCCCTTCCACCATGTGAGCACACAATGAAAAGGCACCATTTATGAACCATAAAATGGGCCCTCACCGTACACCGACTCTGCCATTGCCTTGATCTTGGACTTTCCGGTATCCAGAAATGGGAGAAATAAATTTCTATTGTTTATAAGCCACCCAGTGTATGGTATTTCATTATAGCGGCCCAAATAGACTAAAACAACTTGGCTTTTTATCTGATGCTTACAACCCAAAGGGTCCCATTTAATACAGAAATGAACACCTGCAAGGTGAAACTATAAGATAGTGTGGATGACTTTCTAAAAACTCACATATCAAAGTTATTCATCCAAATTAAAGCAGTTCCTTTCGAAGTAGTCGTGTTAGGGTAAATGAAGGTGCAAGTCGATAGGCAACCAAAGGGGGTAAGGCTATGAAAAGATGCCCCCTAAATTACAGTATTGATCAAACACCGACCAGTATTTTGGAACGAACAAAATACATCATTTTGCGAGCATAGTTATTTCACATTGTCGTAGGAAGTAGTT
Organism: Avahi laniger; assembly: GCA_963575035.1. NCBI lineage: Eukaryota > Metazoa > Chordata > Mammalia > Primates > Indriidae > Avahi > Avahi laniger. The sequence goes on from CAUYSK010018322.1 coordinate 22,372, forward strand.
CAAGGAACAGGACAGGAAAATATTTGTTTCCATTCCTATTGAAACTACAGCCTCTTGCTGTTTAATTAGTCCATTCCAAACATCGGTATACAATTAATGAGTAATCACCTTCCTACCCCTGAACCAACAACCTTGAAGCCTGCAAATAAAGCACACCTAACGGGTACAGTGCGTCCATCTGGGGGATGGACATGCTTGAAGCTCTGCCTCGGGTGGGGCAAAGACAGTATGCGTAACCTAAACATTTGTACCCCTATAATATGCTGAAATAAAAAAAGTTTTAAAAAAAAACAATTCTCAACAAAGTCAGACCTGCAGCTCCCAGATGTTCAGACATGTCATATGCCAGGGTTTACCTTTGGCCTCAGATTCTCCTATTCCCAGCCCCGACTGGGCTGAGACTCAGTGACATCTCTCCTGGGACTACGTCAGGGGTTCAGCTAAGGCAGCACATTTCCATGCCCAGTTCATGACCCATGGCTGGCACTGTTGCCTAGACTATTACGTCAGTGGAATCGAGTCACAAGACCATGCTTATCACAAGCTGTGAAATGGGAGAAAATTGCAAAAAAATGTTCTCCCTTTATAGTTGTGCTTTTTCTCTTCCTGTGAATAAAAGGATATTCCTGATAATTATGCAATTATAGAAGTATCAGACTGACACCAAGAAGAATTTCCTGGGTTTAACGAGAACAGAAGGACTTCTGAGATGAGGTCCCTCTGAATGCAAACCTGAGACCCTTTGGCTCAGGCCTGACTGGGGCCCCCACCATCAGAGCTAAGGCAATAAGGGAGATACTTTCCCTTTACCAGTTCCTCAGAGTCCTCTTCAGCACCGTGGTGTTGGACTCAACACAGTGTCAATCTCTCCTTCCCTACCTAACTGTACAAGAGAGGGTGAAAATCTGAATTAACATCTTTTATGTTAATGAGCCCATATAACACATGTAAAGCTGGACCAGCCGCAGAGAGGCATTGAACCTAAATAAACACCAAATTAGCCTTCAAAGAGATCTGAAAAGCAACTGAAATCTTTGCTGAAATTTCTTTCAAAGGCACCAAGGGAGCATTCCACTCATAATAAAAATAAAATATTTTAAGACACTCTTTCCCGGGCCAGGTGCAGTGGCTCACGCCTGTAATCCTAGCACTCTGGGAGGCCGAGGCAGGAGGATTGATTGAGCTCAGGAGTTCAAGACCAACCTGAGCAAGGGTAAGACCCCCATCTCTACTAAAAATAGAAAAATTAGCTGGGCATCGTGGCGCAAGCCTGTAGTCCCATCTACTTGGGAGGCTGAGGCAAGAAGATCACTTGAACCCAGGAGTATGAGGTTG
>CAUYSK010018323.1:0-81674 GCA_963575035.1 Avahi laniger
CTAATGACTCTCCAAGGGATTCCTAAGCCAGCTGTGATGGCAGCAGGAGCCAGTTTCACATATCGTAGGTGCTAGACATGACCAAGGATTTCTGTCTTTATAACAGCTGAAGGGGTTGGGGGTGGGTTGGGTTGATGTGGAGAGAGAAGACAACTTAGCTGTGTTTTAATTCTGGTAAAATGGGTTCTATCCAAGCAGTTAATATTTAAACTTCTGATTATGTATAATTCTGTGACCAATTTAAATTCAGCTTAAGTCTAAATCTCTATATGGTAAGGCCTTATTAAATGAAAATTCGTAGTTGAATTAATTAATCTGCTAATGTTAAAATGGAATGACCTGCAAAATGTTTCTGTGAATCAACCATGGCTTATAATTCATACATAAAAAGTATCCAAGACCATGACAAAAGTGGGACATATATAAATATGTTCCCCAAATTAGTACATTTATTTTTTTTTATCTCAGCACATTATGGGGGTACAATTGTTTAGGTTACATATATTGCTTTTGCCTTGCCCAAGTCAGAGCTTCAAGCATGTCCATCCCCCAGATGGTGCGCACGTACTTTTTGAAGAACTCTTTTTTTCTTGGCTAGCTTCTGCTGACGTTTATACCATGCATTCCCAGGACATGCTTCCACCTATCATATATGGGGAAATGCAAATTCTTTTTCATATTTGCTTATTTAAGGCATAATTAAAATAGTAAATCTTCTTTAAAATCCCTATAGTAAATTACAAAGCCTGAAAGTTGTGGGGTTTCTGCAAGATTATTTTATATCTATCTAGGCAAACATACAGCTTACACACTAGAGAATAAAGCTCTTAAGAATGTCTCCCCATAAGCTTGCTTGCATCCTAGCAGAAAGAGAGAAAGAGAAGAAAAGAGAGGAAATCTAAAATGTCCAGCATGTTATTATATGTTTGGCGAAGAGCAGCCAGGGAGAAATGACCCTAGTAAACACAGCAGGTAGTTTTACTAAACGTACAATGTGAAATTACTACATTCCATCTTAGGACTGTGGTTTAGTTTTCCACTTGTCAAAGCTAATTGTTATTTTCCATCTGGTTTCTAAATGTTTTCAATATTTGTTTGTATTGCTGTATCACTTCTACATTTAGAAGCCATGCATATAGGAAATGCGTTCAGAGAATCTTTAAATGAATATCATTAATTTATATAATGTAGAAACTCAATATCAGCAGGACATTCTTAAAAATGTATAATCCTTTTGAAATACAATCAGGCATAGTAAAAATTTATGCCTTAGGTTTACTTAATCATTTTTACAAATTAGCGTAAATAGCAATTGCTTTGCACAATTGATATTTTTACATGTAAATGATTAATTGCATATCAAATAAGCAGTTTGTACCTGATAGGTAGACATTTAAAAGAGTAGATAATACTTAATAAATATAGATGTCTGCACTGAAATTCTTTTACACACAATCTAGAAATTCTATAATTGCAGTGTGTAATGTAACACAAACAATATTAGAACAATAGCTTTCAAGGTCTCTGAAAATATCTAGAGTTCCACAGGGAAAAGCTCTAAATATTTTCAGTTTGATTCTGTAAGAGTAAATTCTAATGTTATAAGCTAATTGACATATTCAGTTTAGCAAAATGAAAAACTTATAAGGATTTAATTTTAAACATTAAGTAATTAGGAAGTTGGAAAATGGGCGTTATGCAATTATTCTTAAACATAGATAATCTCCTACACATTATTAAATACAAGGAATTTTAGAAATCAGCTCCTTCCTGTCTTACCAGTGGTGATTTGAGAGACTAAAGTAGTTTCATTCTAATGATCTGTTGGCTTCCCTCTATTATTATTGTAACTATGGCAGTGCAGAACCTTCCTATATTAGCATAACTAAATCATTTGCTTTTTTTAAAAATAGTGTTCTCATTGTACCCTCTTATCACTTTCATAAAAGATAAGAGCTTAGCTTAGTCATTTTTTCTTTAACTCAGAAAATTTTAGTTTCTACAACAGGAACAACAAAATTGACTTTCCATAAACATTAGAGGTACATTTTCGGGTACACACTCCAGAGGGTCTAGTCCTGCAGCAAGGTTCTTATGATAAAATACAAACTGTGTTTCTCTGAAGAGAGGATCAAAAACTGACACAGAATTATTAGCATGTTTATTATAAGTAAAAAACACATTGTAAGAAGCTTAAATAGCTTTCTAGGCCATGAAATTGGTAAGACAAAACATGGTAAAAGTTGAACAAGGAAAGGTCAACAGAAAGTCAAGGTGTGGATTTTAGAGTTCAAAGATGGACTTCTGCTGAAAAATATACAGAAGAAGTCAAATAACTTACTTATCCACATAAGTAAAACCAAAGTTTAGAGATTTTTCAAATACAAAAAAAGTTGACCATTAGTTTTCACAGCCAGAGAAATTAGGTGAAATTAGAGTAAGCCTTTATTTAAAGTGGATTGGGGATTTTTTCTTTTCTGTCATTTTGGATTGTTAAACATTATTTTCTCTTGAATTTTCATGATTTAGGCCCTTTGAATACAGAGAGAGATCACACAACTGTGGAATATTTCTGTGATTATGTTCTTTATTCTACAGTTTGATGTACATCTTTGAGATATATGATGCACAGCTTAAATGATGCATAGTTTAGAATAAATTATCCTAGCTTTTGTTAGGTGCTAATTCCTAAGTGATATATTTTATTTAGAGATTTAAACCCAATGAAAGAATTTAATATTCAGGTTTATTGGATTTTGAAAATATGTATATTCACTTACTAATAACTTAATACCTTTTATTCAAGAAAATCTTTTATCAGTCTTAATGTTAATCTTCAAATTTTTAATATATAAATATCATAGTGACTTTTAATATTTTTAAGAAAAATTGCAAACATTGTTAAAACATTTATTAAATAACTATAGTATTTGGTAAAATGCATACTTTAATTTTAAATATTATCAGTTAAAATGTCTAAATATAAATTCAGTTTTTTTGAGGAGCATTTTATTTTTTATCCTCATAAAATAATTTGTATTCTTCAGAATAATGCCTATTAATAGCTATTAATATAGTTTTCAAATTGTGACTGTAAAGTTTGATCATGGTTTTAGGTCATGTTGATAACGTGGACTTCTCACTCTGTTGGTTGAACTAGGAGCTCTGTAAATGCCCAGTGCACAGATGCTTTAATTAAGGCTTGTGAGGCAAGTTAGTAGAGATGTAAGGGCTGGGTAAGTCAGGGAAAGTCTTGGCCCCTTTGCAGTCAGGTATCCTTATAGTTAATCATCCAGGCCTGAAATTCTTCATCTCCAAAGTTGCACTCACAATAGTAATTAGGATGATTACTGTGTGAGTTAAATAATAAATAAATAATTGTGAACAGTATAGTAGTAGTGGTAATGATTGTATCATATAGGATTTTTACCGTGTAACACTTCAAAGGGGAAAAATAATTAACCAAACTGAAATTTCTCAATATTTGTTTTGTGATGTAATTTATTTTGGTGTAGTGTATAAAACACCTGAATTATTTTATATATTTTTCTGAATGAAAGGGAATATTTCTTCTGGGATATGCTGGTTTAACTTCAGGAAAAAATGTGAACACAATAAGATTGCTTATTTCAATATGACTATTTTTCAAAACATTCTAAGTAGCCTGCATTGTACGTGTTAAGACAGCTGTAGTTATAATAAATGGAACTAACACTTAATAGAAATAACACAATGCAAATAAATGAAAGAAAGAGAGGAATAAGGAGATAATAATATAGAAAAATAATGAAGAAAAGAGGATGGACTGTAAGACATAGCAGAAGAATTGAAAAGAGAGAAGAGAGATGAAAAGAATCAAATTATAAAATACAGAGGGCAGGAATGGAAAAGATAAATTGGAAGAGAAAGAAGAGGAAGATTATCCCTAAACTCTTCATTATCTCTGATGAATTTGCCGCCATGTTATGTCTGGCTGCCAATTAGTGCTAGGCCCTGGTGCTATTGACCCAAATTTCCCTCCTTTCTAATCCAAGATTACCTTCATTAGTTTGGTCTTCTTTCTTAACCATCACCTCAATACAGAGTAAAGAATCCTCTGCTTGAGTATTGATATTGCTTGTGCCATCTCTTTAATGAATACTTAACCTTGATGATTAATAACAATTTTTCCTTAATTTTGTTTATTTCAAATCAGAAACCGAAAAAAATAATAAAATAAATAATAAAATCAGAAACCATATAAAAATATTTTGTATCTAAATTAGCAGTTTTAATTTTTTATTTGATAATTATTTTTAAAAATGAATGTGTTTTATTCTGCTTAATCATTCATCTTAAATTTTGTTTGTATCTCTGATTATACCAAGTGAGAATGTTTTACTATATGAGATTCTCTTATAAAATTTATTGTTTCTGGCTATATAAGTAGTGTGTGTTTGTTATAGGATATCCTGATATGTACAATGTAAAAACAAGAAAGAGAATAATCACTAGCAGTTCAGATTTTTCCAAATTTTCGTCAATAGTATATATTTTATCCTGTGTACTACTTTTTCCTCAGTACCACATAGTATAATTTTCTCATGAAATGCAATATTCCTTGAAAGCATTACCTTCACTGTTTCAGTACTACTAACATAATAAGGTATTTAGGTTGTTTTAAACTCTACGCCACCAAAGCCATACCTGGTTTAATCCACTTCGCAGATGTTGCCTTTTTTACAAATCGAAGGCTGCGGCAACTGCATCGCGTGAGTCTTTCTGTGTCGTTTTTCCAATGGCATGTGCTCTCTTTGTGTCTCTGTGTGGCATTTGGACAATTTTCATGTTGTTTCAAACTTTTTCATTATTATTATATCTTTTAGGATAATCTGTGATCAGTAATCTTTAATGTAATTGTCGTAATTGTTTTGGGGTGCCACAAACCCTGCCCATATAGGCAGCAAATTTAGTTGATAAATATTGTGTGTGTTCTGACTGCTCCACAGACCAGCTGTTCCCCCATCTCTCTCCCTCTCCATCAGGCCTGCCTATTCTGTGACACAATGATATTAAAATTAGGCCAATTAATAATCCTACACGTTCAAGTAAAAGGAGGAGTAGCATGTCTCTTACTTTAAATCAGAAGCTAGAAATGATTAAGCTTAGTGAGGAAGGCGTGTGGAAAACTCACATAAGCCAAGAGTTAAGCCACTTGCACCAGTTAACCAAGGTATGAATGCAAAGGAAAACATTCCTGAAGGAAATGAAAGTTCTACTCCAGTGAACACACGAATGATAAGAAAGTGAAATAGCCTTATTGCTGATATAGCCTTAAGCCAAAGCATAATCCAGAGTAAAGCCCCCACTTTCTTCAATAAAAGAAGTCTGAGAGAGATGAGGAAGATGCAGAAGAAAAGTCTGAGGCTACCAGAGGTTAGTTCCTGAGGTTTAAGGAAGGAAGCCATCTCCATAACTTAAACGTGCAAGATGAAGCAGTGAGTGCTGATCTAGTAGCTGCAGCAAGTTATCCAGAAGATCTAGCTAAGATAACTAATGCAGGTGGCTACACTAAACAACAGAATTTCAACATAGATGAAACAGCCTTCTATTGGAGAAAGGTGCCATCTAGGACTTTCATAGCTAGAGAGGAGAAGTCAATGCCTGGCTTCAGAGCTTCAAAGGATATGCTGACTCCTGATAGGGGTTAATGCAGGTAGTGACTTTGAGTTGAACCCAGTGCTCATTTGCCGTACCAAAAATCCCAGGACCATTAAGAATTAGAGGAAACCTACTCTGCCTATGTTCTATAAATTAACCAACAAAGGATAGATAATAGCACATCTGTTTCTAGCATGGTTTGCTGAATATTTTAAGCCCACTTTTGAGATCTGCTGCTCATTGGTGATACACCTGGTTACCCAAGAGCTCTGATGGAGATGTGCAAGGAAATTAATTCTGTTTTCAGGCCTGCTCTAACAGTATCCATTCTGCATCCCATGGAATGGGAACAATTTCAATTTTCAATCTTGTTTACAAAATATATTTCATAAGACTATAGCTTCCATAGATAGTGATTCCCTGATAGACCTAGGCAAAATAAATTGAAAATGTTCAAGAAAGACTTCACCATTGTAGATGGTGTAGATTAAAAACATTTGTGATTCATAGGAGATCAAAACATCAACATTAACTGGAGTTTGGAATAAGCTGATTCTAACTTTCATGGATGACATTGAAGGGTTTAAGACTTCAGTGGAGGAAGTACTACAGATGTGATGGAAATAGCAAGAGAACTAGAATTAGAATCAGAGCCTGAATATGTGACTGAATTGCTGAAATCTCATGATAAAACTTTAATGGGTAAGGAATTGCTTCTTACAGATAAGCAAAGAATGTGGTTTCTTGACATGACATATACTCTTGATAGAGATGTTGTGAATATTGTTGAAATGAAAACAAAGCATTTAGAACATTACTTGTATAAACTTAGGTGATAAAGCAAAGGCAGAGTTTGAGAGGATTGACTCCAGTTTTGAAAGAAGTTCTGCTACGGATAAAATGTTATCAAACAGCATCACATGCTACGTAAAAATCTTTCATGAAAGAAAGAGTCAGTTGATGCAGCCAACTTCATTGTTGCCTTATTTTAAGAAATTGCCACAGCCATCCCAACCTTCAGTAACCACCACCCTTATCAGTCAGCAGCCATCCACATTGAAGCAAGACCTTCCACCAGCAAAAGTATTATAACTCACTGAAGGCTTAAATGATCCTTAGAATTTTTTTCAGCAATAAAGCATTTTAAATTAAGGCATGTATATTGTTTTATTAGATATAATACTATCACAAACTTAATACACTACACTATACTATAAACCTAACTTTTATATGCATTGGGAAACCAAAAAATTCATGCGACACTTTATTGTGACATTCATTTTATGCAGTGGTCTGTAACCAAACCTACTATATCTCTGAGGTACGTCTGTATCGATAATTCCTTTCTCTCTCTTCTTTCCTTCCTTCTTTTCATTTTCCTTCCCTCCTCCACTTTTTTCTTTTTTTAAGAGACAAGGGTCTTACCGTATTGCCCAGGCTGGAGTGCAGTAGCTGTCCACTGTCCACAGGCACTATCATCAGAGTGTACCATAGCCTCAAACTTCTAGGCTCAAGAGATCCTCCCACCTCAGCCTCCTGAATAGCTGGGACCACAGATATGTTCCACCGTGTCTGGCTCTATTTCTTAAAGATGTATTTCTTACAACATTGGCATCTATTTAGGATACATTTACAGAATTTGAATTACCCGGTCAGAGACTTGGTGCTAATCTTTTAATAACTTTACAAAGATTCTATTTCACTGTACATTATATATAACAATATAGTAAAGGAGAGAACCTTCTGTAAGTTTTTTTTTTTTTAATTTTTATGTGATTATAAAATGAAACACTGTGTAAAAACATTGATGTCACCTATTTGGGGGATTTTCCCATGGCTTATTTTCATTTAATTTTTAATGCTTTTCACAGTGAAACTGAAAAATTAACTTTGGTATGGTACTGGTAGTGCAACTTTCTCCACTGAGGTCATAACCAAAATTTATATGAACTTGACTCGTCATAGGCCAAATAATTTATTCTAAAACCTTTTAGCACTATGAATATTAAGTTAATTTAAATAATTCATCTTTACTCAAGACTGTTCAAAAACATACCTCTTTTTAGTCTTAATCTTTTAAAATGCACTTGCTAGATGCCTGATAAAGCAATTAAACTGTCAAAGAACTAAGGACTGTGAAGCAAATATAAAATGACTAAAGTGATTCAAATCTACCTCTTAAAAATTAATTCTCCATGCCCCTGATATTACTTTCTTTGTTTGCCTTTTTAAAAAGAAAAAAACTGAAAAATGTTATTTTTGGATGTGAAAAAGTTAACAGAGCATTTCTCATCATTGTTCATTTAATTGTGCAACTACTCATGGCCTTTAATATCAGAAGTTATGTTAATGCTTTTAATTGCTAGTCTCTACATCACCATTTGTTCTTCATTTACATTGATTTCAAGAATAAAATGTCATATAAAATATTTTATAATGGAATTATAATATTTTAGTAGTTGTATATTAATTTTCTCATATAATTATGTTTAATTATACAAATTATATAGAACCACAGTTTATGAAATTTGGCAAATAGATTTCTTTTGAATAGCATATATAATAAAGACATTTTGATTATCTTTATCGGGCACAAGGTATATTTTGCAATGTTTAAATAAAAGTGATAATTTCTTTATAAGTCATTATTTTATATCAAGATTAGCTTTTTAGTTAAATTATCATTTTGATGAATGCTTATAAAGAATTTTAGAACTTAGATAACTCTAATTTCTTAATATTAGCATTTCATATGGTAAAGTGTGTATGTATATAGAGAACATTTTTAAAGTAGTCTTCATATCAGGAGAATTTCAGAAATTGTCTTATTTATATGTTATCTTTCAAGGCAAAGAGATTTCTGACATCTATTTATTTAACATATTTGAATTATTTATAAATAATTGTAAAACTAATTAAGTGTTTTAAAATCTGTAATAGGTATTCAACTAGCTATGAACTCTTAATTACCATCAGAATTAATAGTACATTGATTCTAATTGTAGCAGCAAAAATAATAAAGTGTGCTTTCCTTTTACATTTTGAAATTTGATCCAGAGAAGCCAGAGCAGGTGTTGAAGGGTGTGTGCGCTCTGATCATTAAGTCACAGAGGAAAAGTTCTAGTATCCTAAGCAAAAGGAAAAGGTGATGGTTAGAGCCTGAGACAAAGGTTGAATTATCATGTAGCATATCACTCAATAGTGATTAAACCTCAAAAGATTAAAAATGATCAACATTTCATTGGATACAAAGAATATACTTTCTATTTGAACAGTGTCAGGTTCCGTGACTCTGATACTGTTACTCAAGTACATTAGATTATTCTTTTCACCAATGTCTCTCCCAGTGTACACCCTTCAGCAAAAGCACTACAAATGAGAGAATTCAGGATCACATTCTCTCTTTATTCCGATAGTGATGACATCTGAACAAAAAATACACAAATCCACATTCATTGGAAAGAAGTATTGGTATTTAAGAACTAAATAGAAATTTACAACCTTCACTATTTTTGAATAACCGTAAAAGGTACTTTCGTTATTAATAAATTTTCCTGCTTTCATCCAAACTACTCTAAGATGAGTAATGCTATCCCTAAAATAAAGGGGACAGGACATGTTCACACAGTCATTAGGAGTTTAAGAACATAGTCATAATATTTGTCTATATCAATATATGGCATAAGTGCATGCATACATTATCATAATTGTTTTTCTACAATATATTGTCTTGTATCATTTTTTACAAAATGGTATTCCATTAAAATTAAATGGAGATATGAGCGATTCAAACTGTGTCTATCCACTGTGACATTTTTTGTTAAAATAAATCATAATTACTACTAAAAAAATTAATTAATTCAGTCTATCTTCATAGAAATACGTTTTTCTCCTTCAAGAAGAAACTGATTTGTTTCACCTCATGAACCAAAAGCTAGCATTTTCACAGTAGTTCATAGAATTCAGTTCAAATTTTAACCTAGTGTCAAGGAAACTGAGGGTTGATGTTCTCATGCTCTTGAAAATTTAGTTATATTATCCACACAGGATATATATTACTTACATATCCCATGATAAATAGATTTGAACTACACGAGGAATTGAGCCTAGAAAACAGGAAAAGAAAAACATCAACTTATTTATGTTGAAACTTTTATTAATCATTGGAATTAGTTTCACATAAAAAGTATATTCACTTTATCCGAATGTACATTACATGAAATACCACCTAGCTTTAAGTCTTTGTTTTATTCTAAATCCTCTGGTTTTATAACATTTAAGTCCATTTTACTGTGCCATGCACACACTTGTCTATTTCAACAGAAATTATTTACTTTAATTAAATCCATGTGGATATCCAAGGAAATATGTGCCTAAAACTTTTTAGTACTTTGTACAAACCTGATACTTTTGGCAAACTCCCTAAGGGTATTTTTTTTATATTTTCACTCCTACAGAGACTAACGTTATAGTTTTCTTATCCCATTAAGTTAGATAAAACATAAACTTCTCAATATAATCTTGGAATATCAGTAAAATAAGAGTCATTCAACTGGGATTACTGGGAGAATTTATAAGAGTGCAAAAAAATTGTAGGCTGCTTACGAAATTCAATAGTCAAATTGTATTGTTAGAATTTTTCTGTAGAGTTAGACATATTTGGACTAATTTAATTCAAATAAGTATTATTCTCACATAAACAGTGTTTTCCACACTACTTTTTCTTTTATTCAAAAATATTAATTACTACTACTTTTTAGGCCAAAATAGATTATATTCTGATATTTTATTTTGATATTCATTACACAGGTTGATTTATTTTAAAGCAAGAAGGTTCTGGGTAATAACTGCATATTTGTTAATGAGAATAATAGTGACCTTTTAAATACTGTTATATCTGTGAACATTCAAGATATATGAGAGTAAAAATTTTTTAAATCTTTTATTTTCTGCTGAAACATAAGTTTGCAAAGATGACACTAATGGAGGTATTGACAACAGCAAACAAAACATCTATTCCTGTGAGTAAGAGAATAAATTAATTAGTTATGGTTTCCATTTGCTTGGTAGTTTAGCATATATTATTTTTCACAGTAATTTAAATATGTCTAGTAAGTCTAAACTAGCATTAAAATTTATTAAAGAATGATAAGAATAACCACTTTCAAAATCACTATTTCTTGGTCACTTAATTGTATGTAATATGCTTTTTTAGATAGCATAGTACATCTTTTTCTTTCTTACATGGGAATTTCAGGTTGTAATTGCCTGTGTAGGAAATGTAGGAGGAATGCTTTTTTTAAAAAAACAAAAGCCATATTTAGTTACCTCAAGAGACGTTATTTAATATACAGATGGCTTACCTTTCCCCAAATTTTGTTTTTGTTTTTGTTTCTTAGAGGGAGCACACAGATATGAACTGGTAATTTTTTAAAACTTTATTTCAGAATATTGTGGGAATACAAACGTTTTGGTTACATAAATTGCTTTTGTACCATTGAGTCAAAGTTATAAGTGTGCCCATCACCCAGATGGTTTGCATTGTACCTAATAGTTGTGAATTTACCTGTCCCTCCTCCTCCGCCACCTGCTTGATTTCCGATGAATGCTGTTCCATATGTGCACATAAGTGTTACTCTATTAGTTCCAATTTAATGATGAGTAACTGTCATGTTTATTTCCACTCTTTGATGCTTCACTTAGAAGAATGGTCTCCAGTTCAGTTTGGGTTAGTTCACCAATTTTTATAGCTGAATAGTACTCCATGCTATACATATACCACATTTTATTAATTCACTCATGTATTGATGGGCACTTGGGTTGTTTCTATATCTTTGCAATTGTGAATTGTGCTGCTGTAAGCATTTGAGTGAGGAAGTCTTTTTAATCAAATGTCTTTTTTTCTTTTGGGTAAATATCCAGTAGTGGGATTGCTAGATCAAATGGTAGTTGTACTTTTATTTCTTTGAGGTATCTTCCATACTGCTTTCTGTAGAGGTTGTACTAGTTTTTTGGGTTGCAGTCCCACCAACAGTGTTTGAGTATTCCTTTCTCTCTGTATCCACACAACATCTGTTGTTTTGGGACTTTTTGATAAGAGCCAGTCTCACTGGAGTTAAGTGATATCTCATTGTAGTTTTGATTTGCATTTTCCTGACAATTAGAAATGCTGAACATTTTTTCATATGATTCTTGGCCATTAGCCTATATTCTTTTGAAAACTTTCTGTTCATGTCTTTTGCCCACTTTTTAGTGGGGTTGTATAATGTTATCTTGCTGATTCACTTGAGCTCTTTGTAGATTCTGCTTATTAGCCCTTTATTGGATGTATAGCATGCAAATATTTTCTCCCATTCTGTAGGTTGTCTATTCACTCTATTGATTGTTTCCTTGGTTGTGCAGAAGCTTTTTAATTTGATCAGGTTCCATTTATTTATTTTTGTTGTTGCTGTGATTGCTTTTCGGATCTTCTTCATAAATTCTTTGTCTAGATCTATGTCTGTAAGAGTTTTTCCAACATTTTCTTCTAGAATTCTTATAGTTTCATGCCTTAGATTTAAGTCTCTTATCCATTGTGAATTAATTTTTGTGAATGGTGAGAGGTGCAGATCCTGCTTCAGTCTTCTATATGTGGCTAATCCAATTTTCCCAGCACTATTTATTAAATAGGGATTATTTTCGCCAGTGTATGTTTTTGTCTGCTTTCTCAAAGATCGAATGGCAACATGAGAATGGTTTTATATCTATGCTCTCTGTTCCGATCCATTGGTCTATGTCTCTGTTCTTGTGCCAGTACCATGCTGTTTTGGTTACTATAAGCTTGTAGTATAGCTTGAAGTCTGGTAAATTGATGCCTCTACATTTGTTCTTTTTGCTGAAGGTTGCTTTGGCTATCCAAGGTCTTCTCTTGTTTCATATGAAGTGTAGAATTATTTTTTCTAGATTGCAAAAAATGATGATGATATTTATATAGAGATTGCATTGAATCTATAGATCACTCTGGGTAGTACAGACATTTTAACAATGTTGAGTCTGTAATTCATGAGCATGGTGTGTTTTTTCATCTGTTTATGTCCTCTGCTATTTTCTTCCTCAGTGTTTCATTGTTCTCCCTGTAGAGGTCTTTCACCTCCTTAGTTAAACATATTCCTAGATATCTTATTTTGTTTGTTGTTATTATGAAAGCTTAAAAAGTTATTTGTAACCAGATCTATGGTGTTATTAGGGAATTTTAATTTACTAAATTCTGTGTAGCAGAATTGCTTCAGCTTCTCATGTTATTCCTTGGACTTTTACCTACATAATTTCTCTTTTCACCATCATCATCTTTTATTTTTATTTTTCTCTTTTATTGTTTACTGTGCTTAGTAAAATCTTTTTCTGTCCTCTAAGATTTAGTTCATGATTTTTTTCTATGAACACTTTCAGTTGTACACTGATTCTACATATATGTATTATGGCAATAGCTGTAAGAAAAAAAACAGGCAAAAATTATAGCCTTTATGAAGCGTACATTCTAGTGAGATGGGGGAGACAGCAAACAAAATAAATTAATAAACCTATTGTGTTTTGGAAGGTGATAAACAGAAATGGAGGTCGGAATGACGTGAAGAGAGGCAAGGGTTGATTGACAATTTTAAGTAATGGTAAGAAGATAATATTTAATAACAGAGGACAAAAGTGAGCACACTGTGTCCATATCTAAAGCAAGAATAATCTAAACCAACAGAACACCATATATGAAGCCGTGATGCTGGAGGATGCCTGGGGAGTTCTGGTAACAGTAAGGAAACCATTGCTGGAAAAACAAGGGATATAGCAGTAGGCAATGAAGTCAAACTGTTTTACTGAGGTAGATGGGAAGCCATTGGAAAGTTTCAGCAGAGGAGTGACATAATCCAACTTTGAGTTGAAGGAATCCTTCTTCTATAAAACCGCAGTCATTATTAAAGCAAGCATTTTTATCTCATTTTCTGTACTTACTTCTTACTTTCCTAACATGATTATATGCTTCTTTTAGTCAAGGACATGAGATATAATCACTCCTTTTATATCCCCTGGAGCACCTAGAATAAAGTAGGTGGTATAGTGGCTTTTAGTAAAGAATTATTGATTTAGTTTGGGGGACTGGAGCAGAATGGATAAAATAAACATTGCTGCCAGCAATAGCAGTTCCAGAAATCTTTTCTGCACAGATCTATTAGTCTACCTTGTAAATACAAATTCCAATAGAAACTGACTTTCTGTCTTAAATCTAGAACCAAGAATTAATCACAAACCCCTGGATAATTTGAGCAAATATCCAAAGTTTAGAATTTAGGCATAACAGCCCCTTCATTCTAGAATGCCTACTTGCCCTTTACACTTTGCTTTAGTGGATCCTGTGATTTAATCAGAAAAATTTTATCGTCCTCCACCTTTGAGTGCAATGAAGGCGTCTTTAACAACAGATGCAAAACCTTCCTTCTCCTATTCATTTCTTAGACATTATGTCTTGCAGCATGTGAGAAGCATATTAAGTGGTAGTCAGGTAGTAGAAGAAAGGTTTCCACAGATAATGCTTGACAATTCAGTCAAAGAGAAATCAAGGGGGAGCAATTCATGGAAAATGGTGGCTTATAGAAGAAAGGTGGAGTTCCTGTGGACATACATAGAATAAAAAGTGTTCCCTTGCCTTGCTTTTTTTATACGTTTAAAATATAACTTCGCCTCTCATTTTTCCAGTATAATAAATCATCTATCTACTAATGAAATCACAACATTAAAAATCTCCAGTAAAAGCTTATTTGATTTAATGTAAAAATGCAAAGTAGATACTATGCTGATCTGTATGATCATGTGTATGCCTTTGTCTACATTTATTTCCATTTTGTTTCTATGGAAAATCTATGGTAAGGTTTTACTACTTAATGTAATCTGTATGCTAGATCTAAAATTGTAGCTATTACCAAACATTTCCCATCTCTACACAGAGCTTTTTTCCCCTCTCTTTAGTACGTTCTGCTATTAACATAGTATATATTTTACTTATCTGATTTCTTACCTACCAATTCTCACCCCTATTAGGATGTAAGCTCCCTGGGCTCTGCTGGGAAGAGATTGAAGTGGGCACAGGTGGAAGCATAGAGACAGGTCAGCAAACTGTGATAGGGTGAGGTGCTATCCATTAAAGTAGTGAGAAGTGGTTGATCCTGGCTGTATTTTGAAGATAGATCCAGCAGAATTTGGTGTAAAAACAGAGAGGTGTTCCATATAACTTCAAGTTTTCTGTCTGAGCAACTGCAAAGATGAAGTTTCCATTGGGACAGCAGTAACTGAGCAAAGCAGGTATGTGGGTAGGCATCAGCAGCAAGGTTTTGCATGTGTCCAGTGTGAAACGTTTCTTCTATACATATGCAGTCATAGCCTTGTGCTCCGTGATCCATTCTTCACTGTTCCTTTCCTCTGAGTGTATTTGGGCTTCACACCTGCAGGTAGTGTGTCTCAGGCTACATTGTCAGATTTCTGGCTGCATGTGGCCCATGATAATAACTAGCTGGAGCTTGGAAGGCAGACAGAATAAAGATAGGGCATTTCTCTCCCTTCCTTTCTCTGCTTTAGGTATGGTCTCCATCAGTAGCTACATCTCTTCCGTCACTCCAGGTCCCTCTGTACAGTTCCAATTTCTCCTCATTAATCCCTGCGCAATAACACTGCCTTCTCCATTTTCCTCTCCGGTGCAAAGATGGCAAAAGCACTGACTATTGCCTGAGACTTGACAGCTCTTCCAACATCTGTATAAACAATTTCATAAATTAAATTCCCTCAATTTCAGACATGTGTTGTTCATCTTAGATCCATATTTATATGGTTTTCAAGTAGAAATAGCAGGTAGAGCAGTCTGTATCTCAGAGAATTATATGTGCCAATGCAGTTAGAGAATCATGACAATCAAGGTACTAAAGGGATGGAGGCTGAGATGATAGGAAGTAAGACAGAGTGGGATCCTGAGCATTGTAATTATGGAAAGAATAGTGATGAGGTCTAGGCTATGCTATGGAAAGGGATGGTTGAGATATTTGGAGATGTGAACACTGAAGAACTGGAGGTTAAGGGACCCAGGAGTCATAGTTCAGTAAGAATTATCTACTTGAACTTTGACATTCATAAATATTATGACAGAAATAGTATCAGTAAAAAGGTCAGCGATCTAGGGGCTAAAATCTTCAAGCAATGAATGAGAAAGATGGATCTGGAGTGTATGGATGACAGCAGTTTAGAGGGACAGAAGTCACATAATATGTTGGCATAAGTATCATAGCTGTGGGTTTTTTACGTGGAAGCGAAGAAGCGACATGACGTTCAAGCCTGTGGAAAAAAGGATAGAGGAGAATTATCCTACTTTCAGGCCCAGTGGCAGGGCAAGGATGGGAGAATAAATAACCTACCTGAGAGGGCTTTCAGAAAAGCTACCTGCACTCAAAAATAAACAAAATTCTGGACTGCAGAACAAGAGAGGGAAAGGAGTGTTCCAAGAAGAGGGGAAAGATTTTGCTCATGGGTGACAATAAGAATGAGGAATAGTTATATGGGGGTGAGAATTCAGATGGTGAAGGATGACTTGGGAGTTCTGGGTACTTTTGGCAACTAATGTATCAGGGACAAAAGTTTGTGTTTGAGAAAGATTGCATTAGCTATACTGCGAGTGTACGGAGCAAGGAGGTAGCAAAGGTATTTCTGGGATTACACAGAACTCTGGGTCCTCTGTCATCAGTTTTGCTGATGTGGAGGTGAGGGAGAATTGCTATTATTGGCAGCTAGGAATGATGTTGAAATATTTACCAGGGGTGATGATCTGAAATGATTTCTATTTATTTGTTTGTGAAAATCTATTTATGTTTATTACATAAACATTTATAAGTATTTAATAACCGAAATTGATTTCTACAAATTTTACTCTTTAAATATTAAGTCTCTATTACCCAAATGTTTGTAAAATCATTTTAATGGTAGAAAATGTATTTAAAATTTCTTGTATATTTCAAAATATGTAGAAGAAAAGAATTTTCATGTTCCCAACAGAAAGAAAAAAATAAATATTTGAGTTGATGAATAGCTTCATTACTCTGATTTGATCATTATGTACTGTATTACATGTATCAAAATATCACATGTACACCCCAAATGTGTGTGACTATGATATTTCAATTAAAAAAATAGAAAAATGTTTAAAAAGAAAATATGCTTTAAACCAGAGTAGACAATATATTTATTGTGGTCAGATATTTAAATTCTGAGGGTCACTTCACCAACTTCTATGAGGAATAGAGTCATGGGCTGCATAACCACATTTCAGTCAATGACAGAGCGCATATACTACAGTGGTCACATAAGATTGTAACACCGTATTTTAACTGTACCTTTACTGTGTTTTGATACACAAATACTTCCGGTAGTGTTACAATTACCTGCAGTATTCAGTACAGTAGCATACTGTACAGGTTTACAGTCTAGAAGCAATAGGCTATATACCGTATATCCTAGGTGTGTCTATTATTGTCACACAACAATGAAACTGCCTAACGACACATTTCTCAGAGTGTATCCCTGTCATTAAGCAACACATAAAGGAAATTGAGATGTCTTAAAAAACAAATTAAAAATATTCCCTTTATATTTTCTGACTAAAATGTCTAAAATTTGAAATACTTGTTTAACACATTATTAAAATGTAAAAGTCAGTTGGGAGAGTTTTCATATTTATTTGCTTTGTAGTTAAAAAGCTGAAGATTGTTGAAGTATTTTTAGCAAAATATGACTAAACTTGAGGACTTCTTATTTCCATTGATTTATAATTATTCTTTATAAAATTTATACATGTTTAGAAATTCATAAAAGTACAGAAAAATTGTATGAAAATAAAAATTGACATAACTTCCACTATACGTATTTTTTACACTTCTCTGTGAATGTCCTGTATGGCTGTCTACTGTGCCTGTATGTTTATATATGTTAATATTTATTTTTGAAAAAATTGCATCATACTGAATGTGTTGTGTTCATTCAACAATATCATCAACACATTGCCCCAGATGTTATTAACTATCCTCTGAGTGCATGATTTCAACTGTCATTGAATTCTGTTCTATGGTTGTAACAGAATTTATTAATATTTTAGTCATCACATATTTAGACAGTTGTTACCAGTGCTTCTCACGTGAGAAATAACCTTGTGCATAAATCACAATGACTATCTTTGATGTTTTTTGAGAATTAATTTTTAGAAATAGACTATTTTGGTTAGAAGGTATTAGAGTTTTATTTGAGATTACCAAATTATCCTGCAGAAAGATTAGACTGTCAAGAGCTCTTACCAATATTGAGCATTGTCTTTTGGGTTCCAGTTTTGCCAGTGTGTTAGACAAAATAACACCTCGTTTAAAATATTGTTGCTAATCTCTATTAAGGCTTAATATTTTTAATTTTCTTTTTGGTCACATATATTTGTATGTGAGTGTGCATCAATGTACTTTTCCTAGCCCTCCTTTCTAATTTAAAAATTGGGATGCTCTACTATTTATCAAAAATTTGTGTGAACTCTTTGAATATTTCAATGTATTTATATGTATATAAATGTTTAAAGTTTACTATCTTTTAATTTTATATATGTTATTCTTTGACACAGGGAAGCTTATATTTTTATGAGTCTCTCTTTTGCTTAATGTTTCTCGTATCATGCTTTGAAAAACCTTACCCGTAACTAAGCTAGGACATACTTCTTTATGTGTTCTTCTTTTATTAAATGACTTAAATTTTCTGTTAAAATTTAGTTTATTAAGAATATATTTTGTGTAAAATGTGAAGGTGTTTCTGACTCTCTGTTCCCACTAATCTTTTCAGTGACTTTGATACTATTTATCTTAAAATGCATCCTTCCTTCCCATGGTATTTTCAAAGCTAATTTTTTTTTTTTCTAAGACCATATAAAGACTGAAGCCTTTTTCTGAACATTCTAATCTTATTTAATTTTTTGTTATTTATTTTGTACCTAATATGACATTATTTTACTTATCATAGATTTGGATGTTTATATTTTAAAATTTGTGCCATCTAATTAAAATTATCTTTCATAATTTCATTTTTAAATCCTCTTAGGGTTTACACTGAGTTGTCATTTTATTGAAACTGTGGATTAATTTGGATAAAATGGTTATCTGCCCAACATTTTGAGTTTTTTTCATCTCAAAACATCATGTATTTCTCTATTTAATTACATATGTCTCTCTGTTGCTCAGTGTAGCACTATTATTTTCTTTATATAAGTCCTATTAATTTCTTAGATTTATTCCTATGTGATTATTCTTAAAGAATTTATATGTCTGAAGGAAAATAAAACACCTGTTGACTTTCAGAGCCAAGACTAGATCTAACATAATAAAACCATCTTTTCAGTTCATAAAATTTATAAATATGTGCTGTGTTTAAAAAGTCATAAAATAGTACACTACGAGCAATGATCATGACACTCTTTTTCAGCCAATTTATTCAAGTGAGAGTTTCTTCTTAGCATGTGAAGTGCTTCATACCATGCCCAGTGGTCCAGCTCTTTAAACTCTTTAACAAAAAGGCACCTGTGAGTGAGAATGTACTTTTTCCTGTCCTTTGTAGTTTTAATCCATGGATCAGAAAAGGGTTGTCTTGTGGCTGCCTGGTTAGGAACAGTTTGACATACTGGAAAACCCATTGACTATAATATAAGAAAAACTGAATTTTAATCTACTCTACTACTAACTTACCATTTACCTTTGGCAAGTCACTTAACTTCTTGGAGTCTCAGTGCCCTCAGCTATAAAATTCAAGCTGTTGGAAAAAGTATTTTAATTTATTTTCTCTGCTCCCACTGTATCCCCACTACTGTTCTCCTTGCTGGGTATGCGACAATGAAAAAGGCAAAATTTCTGTCCTTATGTGAGCTAGATTCTAGTGTGCTCAGAATCATATTCTGATTCTAATATGCTCTGTTCCTGTATTACAAATTGTGATGGTGTCTGGGGGAGAACCTCACCTTACAAAAATTATTATAGTCACTGGAATTTGAGTACAAGAAAATCTCTGCTAACTTTTACCTAAACCAAGAAGCTGAGGTCATAGGATCATGTAATATACTAGGCTTTGTAACCTATACATTCTTATTTAAATTCAGTTCACCCTGCTTCTGCATGTTTCCATGGGCAATCTCCCTTTCTGGGGCTCAACGTAAAAAGACTGTATGAAAGCTACACGACTGGTGTATTTTGAGGAGCGAATGAGACAGTATATGTGAAATTCTAATAGAGAACCTAAAAAGAATTCTATGCTCAATAAATGATAATATTCATCCCTGTTGGGCATACTGTTTTTCGTAAAATTGGAACTTTTCTTCACCTGTGAATTATATTAGGCTGAGTTCAACTTAAAAAATCACAGTAGGTCAAAAACAGAGGAGACATAAGTCACAGAAGCAACGTCTCTGTTTAATAAGATATTCACCTACAAAATATTTCCTTGAAAGAGAATCTTTGAAATGACACACATTTAAAGCTAAAGCTTGTTTAGTTGAGGGCTAATTTTTGTTTCACCCCAAACTAAGGATAATTTCATCTCTAATCAATGGGGAATTACATATAAAATATCATAATAGAACCATGGGCTAACTCGGATATTCGGGCAGAGACATATGCTGAAGTAGAAACTTCAGTGGTTTAAAAAGCAATTAGCTCAAGCCTTTGTAATATGTCTTAGTGCAGGCTTAGAGATACAGTATGTATGGGCCTCAATTACTGAGTTCCTGTTTTTAGTAAATAGCTGCCCTGCAGGTCACTAAGTGCTATTGCTGACAAGGTTGTATATGAGAAAGCTTTTATTTCAATAACCGGTGGCAACTTCCACTTATAAAGAACCTTGCATTTCTCAAAATCTTTCTTTGGTTCAGAAGGGCTATATAGCATTGCAGTTACCTCAGGGACAGTAGACCTAAACCAATTATAAAAAAAGGACTAAATGGGACATCAAAGAAAAGGAGTTTTTGAGTAGAGACAGAGAACTAAAACTTATTCTTATGAAACGTGGTTTGGGGTCTTTATAGCTATATTGAGCAAAGAGAACTGTGGTTTAAAAAACATGTTGTACTTAAAATCAAAACACAATAAGCTGCAGATAAGTAAACTCACTTTCCTCAGGAAGAAAAATAAGCTATGACTAAGCCATGTAGAATTTACATTGTAGTTGTCAGCTTTTACTGTTACAGGTTTGGTAACCTGGGGAAAGTTACTTAATTTTCTTAACCTGTTTCCTATCTGTAAAATGGTGAAAATACCTTCTCTGAAGGCAGTTTCGAGGATTAAATTAGTTACATAGGGTACCTTCCTCAGTGTGTGGTATACAGTAGTTGAGAAATGAATGGTAACCAGTGAAAAAGCATATTTTTATTTTTAAAATAAATTGTATTGTGTATATTTAACATATACAAAATGATGTCATGGGATATATATAGACAGTAAAATGGTTACTATAGTGAAGTAAATTAACATATCCATCATTTCATATAGTTACCCAATTTCTGTTTATTTTTGTGACACGAATGGGTAAAATCTACTCATTTAGCAGAAATTCCAAATACAGTAAAATTTTATTAACTGTAGTCCTCATTTTATACATTAGATCTATAGATTTCTTCTATCTGCTGCTTTGTTTCCTCTGATCCACATCTCATTTTTGCTTCTCCCCCTCCCCATCCTTTTTAACCGTTGTTTTATTCTCTGTCTCTGTATTTTTGACTTTGTTTCCTTAGACTCAACATATAAGTAAGATTGTGCCATATTTTTTCTTTCTGTGCCTGGGTTATCTCACTTAGCATAATATCTTCTAGGATCATCCATGTTGTAGCAAATGACAAGATCTCTATTTCTAAGGCTACATAATATTTCATTGTGTGTGTACAGACACACACACACACACACACACACAGACACACAGACACACACACACAGAGACATACACACTCAACCCCAAGTTTCTTTATGGGAAAATGGGAGTGCGAATATGTTTACAAGGTGATAATTTCATTTCCTTTAGATAAATGCCTGGAAGAAGGATTGTGGGGTCATATGGTGGTTCTATTTTTAATTTCTTTGGGAACCTCCACACTGTTTTCCATAATGGCTGCACCAGTCTACATTCTCAACAAAAGTATACAAGGGTTCCCTTGAGAAAGCATAATTTTAAAAATTCAATTGACAGATATAAAAATAAGCAGATGAAAATCTATAAAGGACCATGTAATATGTAAAATTTTATATAGAAAACTGCAAACTATTTTCAAGTGATATCAGAAGACCTCAAAATATAGAAAGGTATAAACTATTTACTGCTAGGAAGTATTAATATTATAAATATATAAAGTCTTCTTAATTTATATATTAAAAGTGATTATAATCATATTTCCTATAGGATGTGATGTGATATGTACGTGTGTCTGTACATACAACTTAGTTTACTGAATTGAATGGAAAAGGAAAAATAGGAATAACTAAAACAATTTTAAGGAAAAAGATGTGAGGATGTATTATAAAGCCCTGAAGTTAAGAAAATATTGTCAGCAAAAATACAGGTAAGTAGAATAATAGAATAGAAATTTCAAACATATATGGAAAATATATGACAGATGTGACATAAATAAATAATACCATAACATCATTTATTTTACTACATGTAATAAATAAAAATCAATTCTATAAAGACAATTTTAAAGGGAAAAATAACAATTTTGAAGAAAATGTAGTGTGTCTTTATGACCTTTAATTAGAAAAGGAATTCCCAGAAAACCCAGTCCATAAAGAAAAGTTTGATAATATTGATTATGAAAATGAACATATAAGCCACACAGTGGGAGGAAATGTCCTATATATTTGACATAGGACCAGTATCTAGTGTATATTTTTTTAAAAAGAACAATTATAAAACTCTAAGACAAAAAAAAACAACTCAATCAAATGTGTGAAACTGTGGAAACAAGAATGGATAATAAATCAATAAAATTAGGAAACTGCAAAAATACACAACAATGAAAGACCATAAATATGAAATATTAATTAAAAATTTGTAGCATATCAAGTATTATCTAGAACACATATCCCAAAGGGGAAATTTTATAAAATTCTGGTTGAACCATAAATTTATAAAACTGCTTATAAGTAAGGTAACATTATCTATTAAACTGAAAATTATCTTAGTAATGAATTTCTATTTTGAACATAAAGTTCAAAATAGTTCAACTGTCTCTCTCTTTCTCTCTCTTCTTCTCTCTCTCTCTCTCCCTACTGTCTTCCCCTTCGTCCCTTTTCCCTCGATTTCAAGAAGTAAACATACTGTAGAATTTAGGCATTTTTTTTTTAGAAAAAAGTCAATTCAAAACTTTTAAATAGTAAACTTTGAGAAGATGACCATTATACAAGCCAATCTGGTTTTAAATAGAGCTGTCATATACTTCAGATAAATTCATTGATATGTGTACGAGCAAAGCAAAGGTTTTGATTTTATTCTACTTTCTGTAGCCCTCCAGAATTTTAACTTATTATCAATGCCATGTGTGAACCCTTACCTATTAACGTACTCATTGAAAAAGTTGAATTTGAGCTACATATGTAAAAATAATAAACAGGTATATAAATTAATTTTGGAAGATGGTAAACTATAATTCATATAACTAGAGATAGTTTTCTATGATGATACAAATTATATATTCTTTGAAACAAAGCAACATTTAAATAAAAATGTATGACATTATAATCTTATTTTTTAAAAATCTGTAGATATTAGAGGATATTCCCCTTTAAAAGGATCAAACTAGTTACCCATCAAAAAATGTTTATTTATCCAGCAAATCTTCTCTAGTTTTAGTATATCAGTAGTTATATAGAAATCAACATTTTTATATATCAGTATAGATACTCTTAGCCATAATTGTCATGGGAATTAGACTACCTTGATATATTATTTCTGATACACTACCCATTTACAGGACAAGGAGAATCCTTATTTCAAGAAAAAGTGTTTATTATATTCCATTCAGAGTCCATAGTTAAGACCCAGACTGTACTGTCATCTCTACATTCAAAATCATAGTGTATTAAGACTTTTTCCACAGCTAACATCCTTGAGGTTGACATCTTCTTGTGACTGAGTAGATAGCAGCAAGAAATTCAATTACAGCAAGCCAGCTCTGTCATTGCACCTGTCTGCTTGCACGGGAAATGATTTGTAAATTGGGCTTTATCTTTCCTGTCCCATAAATCTCCTGTCCATAATTGACACTTGTCAGCATAGATGAATAGTAGGAGAAAGAAAACAGAAAGTAAATGAGTAGCCCACCCGGGAAAAACGATGTCTTGTTGCCTTTGGGAGCCATTTACAAACAGCAGTACCTACAGGTGGGCCAGTTTTTATCTGCAAGCAGGTGGCAAAAATTTTACTATTGAAAAATACAATACTAAGGCTAAGTCATAACAAAGACAAGACAAAGGAACCATAATTAATATAAAATATTTCCTCACAGAATTTAAACATATCTTTCAAGGAAATTGAAGCTTTTCCTTACTATTTGTGATGCTCTCTTATTGCGGCTGCACATTTGTAAATATCAGGTTGGTGTCTGACCTGTCAAAATGCATTCATCAAGCAAGCATTTTGGCTGTCTTGGGAGTTGATATTGTCACTTGTTACACAACTCAACATCAGTTCACAGTTGTTTGATATCAGTGTCGACAGATTGGATTTTAAAAGACATAAAAATGATGATATTTTCTTTCAGACATCAAAGAAAGAAGCAGAGGATTTTATAAAAATGATCTTGGGAATGAACACTAACCATAAAAACATGACAGATAAACCTTCCTATCTAATTTTCCTAAATGGCTTCTTAACTTTATATCTTTTTCTGAAGTTTAGTTCATATTGTGAAATACTCAAATTTTAACACCAAAGAAAAAGATTGCAGAATTCATTAATAATCTCTTAATACTAAAATACCTGAGGATTGTGAAAAATCATTCATAAATTTCACCAAAATTGTTATCGCTTTACTTAAAATATAAATAAGGTTAAGTGATAACAGATTGAATATCTTACAAACTAAATTATGAATACCAAAAACTCGTTATATATACATGTATGGCTTTACATAGTCTTTTCTACATAGTGCTTCATTTTAAAAAATAATTTAATTCTTAAATATGCATAAATTTATCATTTTTTAAAATCTTCAACTTATTATTAGAAAAAAGAATTTATAATTTCTTTTGAATTTCATGAGGTCAAAAGTTATTTTTCATCTATATGATTTACAAATATCTTCTAACTTTAAAGAATAACATCTTTTTTACCATCTTTGACTCCCACTGATCAGTATGAGTATAAAGAGTGTAAATGAGAGCAAAAGACTAGAAATGGAGCATTGGCAGGAGGGTGGATTTATCTTGAATACCTTTCCATCACTATCTTCTGCTCCTATCACCTGTGGTTCAGTGGGTTGTTTGCCTCTTTATCTAGTGTGTACAGAAGTTGTAAGCATTCTGTTATGTTTATACTACAAAATGAAAGTTTGCCTGAGGATGTTAAGTTGCTTCTCTGTAGGTTATTGTTAGTGTAAAATACTGATTTATTGATGCTTACGTTAGTATGCTGAGCTTACGAACACAGCGGGGAATTTCTTGGATATTGATCTAAAGCAATAGGTATTAATAGCATAATGCAGTGGTATTCTATAACCTCTTACCAAGGTCAGTTTTGTCATATGACAACTTAACTGAAGAACAAAAAAACTTTCCAATACGAGTAAGAGTGCCTGTCTTTTATTAAATCAGCAATTCTCCAATAACAAGTGTATCTGCTATCGTTTTTCTAACTGGTATCAACAGTCTGGATGTAGATATTTAAAATGCTATGGTAAAATCAAAATATTCTATAGCATTAAAATTATAGATTTGAATACTTTTGTATTCACAGGTGAAAACTATTTTAAACCTTCTTTAAGTAGATGCATTGCCCATCTAAATGTCAAAGAATCTTTCTATTTGTTTCACAAACATATGCAAAGGGCTTGCTTTTGGTATTGTGCAGTGTCTGGAAATGTAACCATAAACCAAATACCGTCCTTACTCCAGTGGACTTCATATTCTAGTTAGGGATGAAGACATACAAGCAGATGATTTCCCTAGTTGAAGTATTACCACATACAGAGAAGCCAAGTTTTCACTTCTCTTGAAGTTGTGAGCAGGAATTTTTGAGCAAGCTAGAGTATAAGGATTTCCATGTAGAATAAATTGGGAAATTATAGCCATGATGCCATAAAATGGAATAGTCTGTTAAAGAACAGAGAGATTTTTATCTGCTAAAGTAAATTCAAAGTGTTCTGCAATCCTGGCATATTGATATGAAAAGGAAATAGCAGGTAATTGATATTGGAGAAGTAAACAGAGATCATGTTTACTTGACAGACCTTGTAGGCTGAGCTAATATTATGATAGCTGCCATCTATCGTATCCTGATTATGCTGTGCACTTCCCATTGTTTCTTATTTAATGCTTTCAACAACCTTTTAAAATTTGATATTATTATCTCCATTTGAGAGATGAGAAAACTGAGGCACAATGAAATGAAATAACGTGTCCAAAGTCACACAACTTAAGGTACCCAACACTATGATTCTTAATGGAGTTAAGATTAAGTTAAGATTCTTAAAAGGATCAGTATAAAATAATCAAAATTATTTCAGAGAAGTTCTAATAGATGTTATAAAGATGTGTTAGGTCAGGCTTTCAAGTTACTTAAAATAATAAAATATCAGCCTTTTAGCAAAGAAAATTTACTATAATCAGGAAATATTGGTTTATAATCTATATCTACAGCTTACCATAAAATAATTTCTATAGGAGACATTATCCTTACATTAGAATTTGTATGGGTGATTTGACATTTTGTAAACCATTTACCAAGGTATGTTCTCTAATAACACACAAAATATAAAGAAATTAAGCAAGAACATAACAATTAAATAAGACAATACAACTCTGCCCCTCAACAGAAGCCTGAGTACAGTATTTCTCTGTGGACCTAAATTAAGATACTCAGCATTTCAAATATGTTGTATTTAAAATATTTATGTTGAATTTCAAAATGTCAGTTTGCACTGGAAAAATATAATATAGATGAACTGAATATAAGTGTTTCTTTATGTGCTCTTTCTTAAAGTCTGTTTTGCACATTTATTTCTCTTTTAATCCATTTTTCTTAATAATATATTTATTGAAAGATTGCTAATTGTTAAGTATTATGCTAAATGATTCATATTTCTAATCTCTTTAAATGCTTTCAACACCTTTATCTTTCCCATATTTCAGATGAGAAATATGTGGCTCAGAATAGTTTAGCAACTTGGGCCAGATGACATAACTAATAAGTGACACACCTGGAACTGAACCTTTTCTGCATTACTTCAAAGCTTGTGAAGGAGTGTGGAAGGGCTTCTTTTGCAATACACTTTTTTTCTGTTTACTGTAATTAGTTTATGTGTAATTAATTCATATATGCATACACATATATGCATATGTAATTATGTAATTCATATATGTAATGCATGTATGCATACACAATTATGTAATTCAATTATATAATTCATATATGTGTATGCATATAATTAATTCATATATGCATATGAAATAATAATAATATGTTAATTTCAAAATTGGAAAATAAAATTTAATCTAGAATGATTTGAAAATACTTTTCTTTCTAACTTTCAGATATAATGGAATTGCATTTCATGTGTTTTACATACATAACACAGGTGTATATATGCATGTGTGTGTGCATTTTCTCAGTGGCCATTTGTCCCTTTACACTTTATTGGAGGAATAATGTACAATTTTCAAAATGGATCACTGGGAAGCAGCTAACAGATGTTCTTGTTTCTTGAACACATAACCTGGTAATCTGGCACCAAAAAAGTATTCCTTGTCTGTTTTTCACTGATGAAATATTAATCTATTTTGTAACTTTTGTCAAATATTTTATTTGTCTATGTGATTAGATGCTTTGTGATAATTCTCTATTGTCTTTGACTTAAAAAATAAAAACCATAAAATCACTGGAACTCTGTTAAACTCAAAAGTTCTTACTTAAAATTACTGCATAAGAAACCTTCTATTCAAAATGAATTCTTAACAAGTACAAACCACAGGGAATATGTCTTTCATTTTTCATTGATGTGTGGCAAATTCTAAATAAAATATGTCATACACTTGCTTTTTTTTGTCATCTAAGAGAGTTTGGGACAGAAATAGGGGATGTATTCATAAGCACAATGGGCTTTTCCAGAGAAGGATATCAGTGTACAAATTTTATTACTGGACAAAATAGAAAATGTACTGATTTTAAAGAGCATTTGAGCATTTGTTGGTCAGTGAATTGCAAGTATTAAGTGAACATCTACAGAATAATATTTGTAACATAAAATATGCAGTTGTATTTGGGGTTTTTTTTTTGTTTTGTTTTTTTGATGATAATGATGAAATGAAGAATCAGATTTATATTAACTATGAGGTAGAATTGCCTTCTAAGTCATGATTCATGTGACTTTCTGCTGGGCTATTAATCTTCAAATGCTAGGATATTGGGCATCCTGAAGGGCCTTGCTACAGCAGTTAGTGGGAAATTGTGTAATGGAAGGCACTCATCCCAGTATTGCTTCACACCTCAGGAAACAAGTATCGCTGCCATGCTTTGGTGATAGTCTGTGGATAATCTAATGGTTTAAGCCAGATAGATCTAAACGGAATAATGAACCTAAAACTAAAATTAAAAGACAGAAAGAAGGAAAGAGAGGAAAGAAGGAAGAAATTCTATTACAGAGGAAATACTTAGATAATTGAAAGTTATCAGATTTTTGTAACAGAAGTTCCTCTAATTCTGAGGGACTAATTTCAGTTCCTCTGAATCTGACCTGGAAAACTGACCCACAGAATTGAAGAAACTTCAATGCTATTTCTCTTTCTCTTTTTTTTTAGAAGACTTTTTTTTATTTTTTAAGAAAACATTTTATTTTTTTTTATGTCAAAATATTAAGGGGGTACAAATGTTTTTGTTAGATGGCTTGACTCAGGGCTGTAAATGTACCTGTCACCCAAATAGTGTTCACTATACCCATTAGGTGGGGTTTTGCCACTCCCCTCCTCCTGCCTCCCCTCTGCTTGATTTCAATGGCTTTTACTTCTCTTTATGCGCTTGTGTGTTCATTGGTTAGTTCCAATTTATTAGTGAGTAATGTGGTGTTTGTTTTTCCATTATTGAGATACGTCGCTCAGGAAAATATTCTCCAATTCCTTGCAAATTGCTGCAAAAGGCATTAATTCATCATTTTTTTGTGGCTGAATAGTACTGCATGCTATACATACACCACATTTTGTTAATCCTCATATAAGTTAATGGGCACTTGGGTTGATTCCTCATCTTTTCAATTGTAAATTGTGCTGCAATAAATATTCACATGCAGGTGCCTTTTTTGCAGCTGTCATTTCTGATAAAATGACTTCTTTTTCTTTGGGTAGATACCCAATAGTGGGATTGCTGGATCAAATGGTAGGTCTACTTTTAAAAAGTTCTTTGAGAAATCTCTGTACTGTTTTCCATAGGTGTTGTACTAATGTGAAGTCCTATTAAGAGTATATAAGCATTCCTTTCTCTCTACATCCACATCAGCATCTGTTATATTTGAACTTTTTAATAAAAGCCATTCTATCAGGAGTAAAAAGATGTCTCATTTTGTTTTTAATTTGAATTTCCCCGATGATTAGTGATGTTGAGTGTTTTTTCGTGTTTGTTGGTCATTTGTCTATCTTCTTTTGAAAAACCTCTGTTCATGTCTCTTGCCAATTTTTCTTATGTATTGGCTATCATTCAGATAGAAAGCAGAAAGCTGATCAATCCCATACATTTATTGAATACTGAATTCATTTTTAGAGGATATTTCTGAAATATAATTTCTGAGACCACCTTATATAACTGAGAAATATCTCTGAGAATGTTAAAGTCATTTATTTCACAGTACTTTTCTAGAGTGAACACATTATGGAATTTGCTAGTCATAGAACTATCAAAATATGTTGGTCCTAAATTTTTTGATTATAAAAATGAAGAAATTTTTGTATGAATATCAGTATATGTGTGTATAAATGTATAAATACATATGTATGTGACATGTTTAGAAGGAAACTCTTGGCTTAGATATCATAAATAAAGAACTAAAAGCATTTTATTATATGGAAAATTACTTAGAATGAATATTAAGAAGATGTATGGAATATATAAATATAATGTGCATCAATTTTCATTTGTTCATTTATAATCTGTGAACATTTTGGTTTTCTGTACAGAACAGTTTTAAGACCAGGTGAATATGTATAAATTAAAATCTTTCATCATGATAACAATTTAAATTAAAATTCAGGGGATTAAAACTGACATTTTGATGGGCTTTGTTTTATAAATAAGCATTTATACATAACCAATGATTTTATATGTCTTATTTGACCTCCAAATTGCTGTGCAGACAAGCAGACAAAATGTAATGAGAAAATTTGGCTGCATTGGAATATTTGTTTAAAATAAAATAAAAGAAAATCTCAGAATACTGCTGATAAAATTATTCTACCTACTTTTAAAAGCTATCAATTTAAAAGCTATGTAAATTCATAGTTTGAATTCATTGCTATCAGAATTTACCTCAGTGATGTATTAAAAATTATCAAAAATTAATTGCTGACTTTCAATTTATAATTCTAACTAACCGTAAATGATATAACAAATTTGTTTCTCTTTTATTATTTGAAATTTTATGATGTTCCCCCTTAGAGAACTGCAATATATTAATACATTGCAAGCACTAGTCAAAAATATAATCTGATCTTAAGATATACATACAACCTTACAAAATTCTGCAAGATATTTTCAGACTCTAATTTGAGTGAATAATTAACCTAGAACCTAAAAAAAAATATTGCTTCTTATCCAAGAGGAAAATTTTAGATAATTGAGAGTTGTTATTCATTCATTAAACCAGAATTTAATGTATGCCTTTAGGTGGATGGTATGATACATAATGGGAACATATCGATTAGCAAAACAAAATATGTGCCTCCCACCTTTATGGACCTTGCAGTTTAGTGAAGGAAACAAACATTCATCAAATATTCATACAAACACATGTCAATTTTCAGCTGTAAGCTGTTGTAAAGGAATATTTCCCAATTCCACAAGAACTCATAATCGGTGAATTTTACCCAGTTGGAGAAGCTGGAAAAGTTATTTTAAGAGAAAAGTCAGAATGACATGTCAACTTGGTGTGAAAAGGAGTTTGGCACAGCTAAGGAACAGAAAAGAGTACAGGGTACACAAAATGAGGGGAGATTTATTCATGGTGAGGCTGGAAAGATATACAGGGCTCAGACAGTAAGTCACGTTAATGATTTTGGATCGTATTCTAAAAATCATGGAAATTAAATGAAGTATTTTTAAACAGCTTTCATTAAGTATAATTTACATACCACAAAATTCACTCAGTTCAAGGGTATAATTCAATGATTTTTAGTAAATATTCTGAGATGTGCAATCGTCACCACAATTCAGTACTAAGACACTTTCATTACCCTAGTAAGATCCATCGTGCCCATTTATAGTCACTCTCATTCCCACTCCTACACCTAGGCAACCGCCAATCTGCTTTGTGTCTCTAGAGAATTGTCTTTTCTAGAATTTCATATATATAGAATCATGTATTCTAGGTCTTATCTATCTGATTTCTTTCATTTAGCATAATGGTTCTCGAGTTGCATCTATGTTGTACCATATAGTGTGTCCATTTATTTTTATTAATTCTGTTACTTTGTATGTATTCCATTTTATCAGTTTGCCTGCTGATGAACCTTTAGTTTGTTTCTACTTCTTGGCTACGTGAATGTTGCCATGAACATTCACATTTTAGTCTTTGTGTGGCCCTATGTTTTCATTTATTTCGGGTAGACAGCTAAGGGTAAAATTTCTGGGTCATGTGGTAGATTTATATCTAACTTTTAAAAACATTTCTTTTCCAAAGTGGCTGCACCGTTTTACATTTTACATTATTCTTACTAGCTTTTAAAACTGACAGATGAGAGTTTAGTGGTATCATAAATATCTCTCCAAATTCTAGTTTACAAAACGTTACTTTTCATGCATGATCTAGTGCCTTTACTTAGGAAATCTAAATCATTTCCCTTGGTCCTTTTTGCTCTATATTCAGAAGAGAAATTAATTGGGGATGAGGGAGAATCAAGTTAAGTGCATGATCTCCTTCTCCCCTGCTAACGGAAAGATGAGGGTGACAGACACTGCCAGTTTCCTCCCTAATGTGGAGTCCTTCTAATTTCCTATTATTTTTTATGGCAACAGTACACCCCTGCTTAAACTTTAAAAATTCATTTCCCAACCTAAGGAATTAGATGAATGAGATATAAGCAGAAGATTGCGAGAACTTACTGGAAATGTTGGCTTTCCCAATTTAGGTTCTAAACATTCCATGTAGCTTTTTTCTTCTGCATGACTGCGACATGAATGTGATAGCTATAATAGCAGCAGCAGCCATGTTGAACCAATAAGTAAAATGTAACAAATGCCTATCTGTGGAATATACATTTTCTTTGGCATGAGGAAAAATAAAACAACAATCCTAAACTACTGTTTAATTGGGTTTTCTTACTTGCAGCCAAACAGACTCTAACTCAGAGAAAGACAAACTATTTCTGGAAAAGGCCAGATATTAAATATTTTGCACTATACGGGCCATGTTGTCTGTGTGACAATCCCTCACCTCACATATTTTAGCATATTTTAACGCAATAG
Source organism: Avahi laniger (assembly GCA_963575035.1). NCBI lineage: Eukaryota > Metazoa > Chordata > Mammalia > Primates > Indriidae > Avahi > Avahi laniger. Next base: position 32,587 of record CAUYSK010018323.1, read on the forward strand.
CAGTCATGGGCAATATGTAAACAGGATGCTGCTCTGTTCCAAATAATCTTTATTTACAAAAACAGGTGGCTAGCCAGATTTGGCCCATAGGCCATAGATCCCTCCTCTAATTGACAAAAGGTGAAACTGGGAACATTATCTTCTTTATATTTATGTCCTACTTAGTTTTTGAGGTGGCTATTTCTTAGTGGCTGAAGACTATTTAGGAATGAATTCAAAACTCCATCTGTGGCAAGAGAAGGGAAGGGACAGACGACATGCAAAAGTTGATCAGTCCCTGTCTCTGGCTGCAAAACAACAATGTTGGGAGGATTCAGGGAGATCTTAATTCCTATATTGAAGCACCTGCAATCAGTAGGAATAGCAAACACATTTTATCAATTGTATTTTTTTTCTGTTTTGCATAGTTACTAGTACTAAAGCAGAATTTTTTCAATACTTTTTCTGTGCAAATATACGGGATTTTAACAACATTCTGAGTCAAATACATATTTGAGAGCTGGTTTGGCATCTGCTATTTATGATATTGTTTCTGTGGTAAATGAAGTCCAAATTAAAAACAACTAAATTACAAATTAACTTTTGGAATCAAACTTATTAATAAATTGGTAACTCTCTCTGCATATAACTATGCATCATAAGCCATATTTTCCCAGAACATAAAAGTGATCCTTGGGCATTAATTGGCCACTTTAGGAAGCTACATTAATTTTCTTCTGGTACTAAAATATTATATAGCAATTTTTTGTTTGTTTGTTTTCAGACAGAGTCTTGCTCTGTCACCTGGGCTAGAGGGCAGTGGCATCATCAAAGCTCACTCAAACTCCTGGGCTCAAGCAATCCTCCTGCCTCAGTGTCCCAAGTAGCTGGGACTACAGGTGTGCGCCACCATGCCTGGCTGGTTTTTGTATTTTATTGCAGAGACAGAGTCTCTCACTCTTGCTCAGACTGGTCTCTAACTCCTGTCCTTAAGCAATCGTCCTGCCTCAGCCTCCCAGAGTACTAGGATTACAGACATGAGCCACTGTGCCTGGCCTTACATAGTAGATTAATTTCACATTGCACTATTGGTATCATATGGTTTTAGGAAATTTAATGCAAGTTTCATTTATCCCTGACTTCCTAGGCAGTAGATTGTACTTTGTAAAGCAACAACTTTAAAATATAAATTGCAAAGCTAATCAAAATGTATTTAGCAGACTATTTTAAGCTAAGTGCTTAGTTTGTAACAGGTTCTTGCAATAAAGTAATAAATCTTGACTGGTATTGAGAAGTTACTATTAAGAAATATGAATTTCTTAAATTTATACACTTTTAAGATGAAATGTATTCAGAGTTGCTGGAGCAATTCAGATGATAGCTTTTTTTTAATTGTACATTTTAAATAAGGTAATATTAATGAGTCTTGAGCTACTTTAGGTTTCCTTCTTTTTCACTTCCTCCTCCTCCTGCTCCAGCTCTTCCCCCTTGTTGTTTTCTTCCTCCTTTCTTTACTCTTTTCTTTTCTTCTTGCTCTTCTTCTCCTGGAATAATTCAATGTACAATAGGATGGGAAATTAAAATTAAATTAATTCTGAGGAGCACCAAAGTGATGATTTTGAAAAATAAATAAATGAAACGAAATGAACAATACCACTAACAAGGAACAATCTCTGCAAAAAATAATATTGTTAAATCATATTTAAGTAGGTACATTGGTTTTGATATATATGAGTTTTAGGCCACGAAAAACTGTAATCATAAGCAATTCATATCAGAGTAGAGAAAACAAAGAAGAGAAATAGATTAAAAAGAAATAATAAAGTAGAAAAAGTGTGAGATTTATAGCAGACAAAATCTGATGGAATTGGTCATTCTCTTCAACCATTATCAAGAATTTTGTCATAGACTAAATGAATAGTATAATATAAAATTATCAAACATTTTTATTGTATTATGTTTTGTATTATATCAACTTAAATGGATATCACCCTATGATACACACTTAAATGTTTTACATGTAATGCAGTGAATTTCAAAAATTTTAAATATATTTAATTTGATCCAGCAATCCCATTACTGGGCATCTACCCAAAAGAGCAAAAGTCGCTCTATGAAAAAGACACCTGCACTCGAATGTTCATAGCAGCACAATTCACAATTGCAAAGATGTGGAAACAACCCAAGTGCCCATCAATACATGAGTTAATTAAGAAAATGTGGTATATGTATACCATGGAGTTCTACTCAGCCACAAAGATGAATGGTGATCTAGCATCTCTTGTATTATCCTGGTTAGAGCTGGAGTCCATTCTACTAAGTGAAGTATCACAAGAATGGAAAAACAAGCACCACATGTATTCACCATCAAATTGGTATTAACTGATTAACACTTAAGTGCACGTATGGTAGTAACATTCATCGGGTGTCAGGCAGATGGGAGTGGGAGGAGGGAATGGGTATATTCACACCTAATGGGTGTGGTGCACATCATCTGGGGGATGCACGTGCCTGAAGTTCTGACTCGGGTGGGGCAAAGGCAGTATATGTAACCTAAACATTTGTACCCCTGTAATATGCTGAAATAAAAAATAAAAAACATTTAAATACATTTATCAATAATTTGCAGATGCATATTGCATATATTTACAAGATATATGTCTATCCATATGCACACATTCACATATGTGAAACAAATTTTTTATGAAACTATATTTATTACTATATGCAATGAACTTTTCTATTTCATTCATTTTCTAAAAATTTGGTTGCAAACCATTAATTAATTTTACAATAATGGAAAATGCTGGTACAATAGACAATTATTTAGGAAACTATAAATGTAGTGTACTCACAGAGCAAGCACACAGTTCGTGTAAGGTATACAAACTTTTATTCACATGGAGATATATGACTTATTCTAAATGTATATGACTAACACATGTATATGATTTGCCTTTAAAACAAATCTCATACTCCTCTTTCTTCAATATTCTTTCCAGTGACTCTGTTCATAATAAACAACATATATGTTGTTTAAATATATGATTTACTGTTTCTGGAAATACATCAAATTTATGAATTTCCTGAATGTTATAATATACAAAACAATATTTTAAACTTTGTGTAGATACTTAGGAAGAGGAACTAATAAACTTAATCACATAATAATATACATAACATGTAAAATTACTATGTATATCATTGTATAATATAGGAATCATTCATATGTTTTTATGGTAGATAGAATATAAATAAACCTTATCTACATGAAGGATTACATTGATGTACATTCTGTAAGAAAATACAGTTACAGTGTATCAACATATAAAATAATGTATAATATGGAAATTCGTGTATAAAATTCAAATAGATAACTATGACAATTACAATTAAAGATACCTATTACATGGCATTTGCACTAAATTAACATTTCAAAAATTATCAACTGGAATTACAATATTTTTGTGATTAGAATACAATGTAATTCTTTTTATATTTAAAAAACCAACATTATCCAAGGTCAAAGAAAATACGTACAACTTTAAGTGTTACTCTGATGACCTCCAAGAGAGGTCATAGCTGACTCATACTTCCTGATAAATCATTTCTATAAATAATCTGTCATTAAAGCACCATAGTAATAAAGTTCACCATATAAATAACATACCCTTTGGCTATGGAGTCATGGAAAAAATTAGAGATGGAGCCAGATTGCCTGATAGTCCAAATATGAAAGTGGTTAAAAATCATTTAAATTACTAGTTTCCTCACCACTCAAAATGGTATTCATCAGTATTTTTCTCACAACTCAATATATATTATACCATTTTGAAAAGGGTGTCATTGTTGGTCCTCTTCTCATTTTGGTAGTTACTTTATTTTATTTTTTTATAATGATATGTCCCTTCTAAATGACTTAACATGGATGTATTGCTTTTCTATCTAGCTAGTATATGTAAAATACAGTATAAATTATATAAATTGGTCATTTACTGAAATGGATATTGAATAAAAACTGTCAATATAGTATTTAAAATTTAGTGTTGCCAGCATTGATTATGGAGAATGCAGGAATCCCACCTTGAAATAACAAGTCACAATGTATGTTCCTACCAAAGCTTCAAAGGAATTGTTCTTAAACTTATTCGAATAATACCGATGTTTGAATCTGATCTTACAATCAGAATATTCTGGTATGTATCCCACACATCAGCAATTTTAATACAAAGAAAGTATAGGATAATAACACATTTTTGTAACTCTTATGTGCCAGCAATGGTTTTAAGTATTTAATATGTATTTATACATTTAATTTCCATGAGAATCCTATTTATGAAGTACATGTTCTGATAATCTCTATTTTAAAGCTGAGAAGAAAATGGGCACAGAGAGGTTCAATTTCTTGATCAAGGTCACACAACAAGTAAGCAGTGGACCCCAGGTGCCAACCCAGTAGACTGGCTCTTTGGCCCATGCTCTTCACTCCTACACTCTATTGCATCTGTCTCTAAGTTTCCTGTTTTCAAGGAGCATCAAAATAGCTGAGGAGATAGAGAAGTATCAAATCATTAAATGTCACATTGTGTAGCCATTCAACTATAAACAAAAAAGAGCTCTATATTAGCTGTAGCAGAGGAAGAATGATTCTGGGTGTTGTTACTTATTGGCAGAAGCTACTGGAGAGAAGAGTATGGGCTTGGTCTTGAACCTGGGTCTATTATTATCTAATGGATATAAAGTTATCTCTTGTATATTATAGATATGATGCCAACATTCCTGACAATTAGTTTAAATACATTGTTATAACACACAAACCCTGAACTGCAAGTGATTTTTTGGCAGAAAAATTTTTTTGTGTGTTTTTCTCTTTACTGCCTTCCAAGAATTTACAGGCACATGGTTTATATTTCATCTGTAATATTTAGTTTTGCATTTACATTGTTTGTACACATGTACATTCTAACTTATTTCTTGGATTAAAATATCCTGGAAGGTAGACTTGAGATCTCATCATCTTTGTAGTCCATACAACTTTCTTTATATTATGATCAGTTATGAAGAATTACATGCGGAAGGTATGAATGAATGCGACTTTCATCAGAAATCAGAAAAAAATGTTGTTATTGTTATCTTACATTTTGGGCATTTTGGTGTAACAGTGAAGGGTTCTTAAGACTAATGCTGGAGTACTTTTAAAAGACACTGCTACTCAAAGTACCAATGTATGACAGATAAGTAGCTTGTACCAGAAAGAAAATGATCAAGAAAACTGCAAAGAAAAAGAAATGCTCCTTTCATCGAAAAAAATCTTGCTAAGAAAAAAATGCAGGTCAGCAACAATGAAAAATTGCTAAGGACATAGTTGATGTGCATCTGACACAAGTTTCTCCCCTTCTCATAGACCAACAACTTTCAGCTGCACTTTGAGTAGCCAATCTGCACTTTGTGTGGCAGTACTCTAGAATATTCTATATAATAATAACTTTAGTCCTCATTTCCTTTTCTAAAGCAAAAACTTTAAATAAGTTTTAACAATGTCCACATTTTGCCTATTCAGTTCATGTAACCTTACCCACCTCTTCTCACTTGTAGGCACTAGATTGCTTTGAAATATTTCATTCTCCTATTCATATGGATACCGGTCGGTCAGAAATTTCTCTACATCAAATTTGTAAGACAAAGAGATGGGAGGAAAAACATGCTTATTGATAAGGGTCTGGTAATATGAATAATGGTACATTTATATATTGGAATACAACACAGCTGATAAAAGAGTGATGCAGATCTGTATATGTTAAGTGATACAAGTTATAAAATACAGTGTAAATAAAAAAACAAAGGTATGAACTATACTATTGGAATAATACCATTCATGGAAAAAACTGAATACATTTGTATTTACTTAGACTGTTTCTGGAAGAATACCAAAGAAATTACTAAGAGTATGTGCTTTAGGGAAAGATACCTTGTGACATGGGGACCAGGATGGGAGAGAGTCTCAATTTTTACTCTTTTCTACTTTTTGAATTTTGTAGCATATACATGCATTTGTCATTTTAAAAAAAGTAATTTAAAAAATCTCTGCTCAGATTGATCTCTTCTTATGTCTGCAGGTTCTAAGACTGCTGCTTGTTGAGCAAATCCCTCAGGGTCTTTTTTTTCATCATTATATCACAAAACCTAATGTTCTGACACATCATGGATTCTCAAGAAATATTAAATGAATGAATGATTGCTCAGCTTTCCACTTTCTATTGTCTTCTCTCAGGAAGTGCCAGAGCCTAGCAATATTGCAGCGTAGTTGATAGCTGGGAATTAGGACTTAAAAACATGGATTAAATCTGAAAACTGCCTCTTTGTGAGAAGCTGCTACTGATTAATAAATTCTTAAGGATCAGCTTCTTCACCAATAAAATAGAACAGATAATACCTACTCATAGGGTTGAATAGAATTAAAGTAATAAAAAAATAGATAACATGTATGAGTCAGTATGAAGAGATTCATAACTTTTCTGAATTTTCATATTAAATCATCATTTAGTTATTCCTTTGTGAGTAGGACTGTTAGGAATAGAAAAGCTAGTTCTGGGAAGTGGCCTAATTTATGCTTACTGTATTGAAAATTTTATTTTATCTTTTTTTTTTTACATTCAAAGAATTTCTATTAAAATAAAACTCTACCAGGAGTTACAACTTACCCTTCCATCAGTTGACATTTCAGTCAGTACTTTAGCAGAGATTAGAAGTTCCAATATATGTTTAAAACCAGTGGCCAACAGTAGCTCTCTCCACAATCCTCACCTCTTTGCCCCTTAAGGCATTTTACTTAGAAATTTTACTGGGAAATGTTAACTCCTATAGTGATTAATAAAATGTCCAAACAATTGATTGCCAATTATCTAATGATAACAGAGAAGAAAAGTTTATTCCCAGAAAGATGTATCATTAGATCATTTTTACAATCATTGCTTTAAAAAACAGAACTGTTCTTAGTTGATCAAATAGTGAAGTAGTGACTTTTGTTGTTTCTGTTGTGAATTTTATTACTTTACTGAAAATATAAGTTATATATTGATATAATTCACACATATGCTTGACTGGGGCCCTTATCTACTTCATGTTCCTGCTTTGTTAGCTCAACATAAAATTGATTTTTTCACAGAACTTTAAGGTCTTATCACTTATTCAAGTTGTCTTTTTAGTAACTGTTCTTTGAATTTATTTAAATACTTATCATGTTATATCCTTATTGTACATTTTTTAAAACATCACATCCTAATTGGTATATTAAGTAGGTAGTGATGCAAATAACATAATTTAATTTTGAAAAAAAAGATCATTCATTTCTCACTGAGTTTTTCAACTATTTATTATAGAATGAAGCTTTGTTTTAGTGATGTATCATCCTTCTCTCCAACCAAAGATAATTTGACAGACATCTATTGCAAATGGATTGCTCATAATTGCTATAGACTCAATTGCCTTTAGTCCCTGTGCTTTCTCTTTTTAGGTAAAATTGTATACTTTTTGTTGATACTATTATTACTGACCATTTTTTTCATAGCCAGGAAATTGAAATTTAGTACAATTATGTGTTAGCACTTTTATTAATATATCTACATACCTAGAAATAGAATTGCTGTGTCACATGATACTACACTGCACCATGCATACTTATGGCTAGTATTTTGTTATTAAAATAAATTTATATGATTGTCCTGTAGTGCAAAAATGAAACACCTGTGGGGAAGAGTAAGAAAGCTAAAGGTTGTGTATTGTAAAATACTAAGCTCCTAATAACACACACTTTTGTCATTTCAAAGAATTAATAGATAAATTCCATACTGATAACATATAACAAGAAAAGTGTTCAGTAAAAGGTTATCATTTTATTGCTATTGGGTTTTCATTTAACTTTATTCTAAAGATATCTTCATTTTTACTTTTTGCATTTAACTAAGGGATATCTAACAAATGTCAATAGATTTAACAACCTGATATGCATGATGAAAGGTTATTTCGTTCTTGTTGACCCATCTTACCTCATTGTATTATTAAAATACATATATATTTTTCCATCCTCTGTTGAAATTCTTTCAGAACTTTTAAGTATAGGAAAAATGATGACTGGTATAAATAAATTGCTTTCTAATCCAAAATCAAATTCATTAGCTTCATAAAAGTTCTACCACAAAAATATATTCCTCCCAAAAGTATAACATCAATTTTTTTCCTACAAAACTTTACATTTTGGTCTTAAGATCAATATTCCCTGATTCCATGCTGTTTCAGCATAAAATTTGACATGTCACATTGTTTAACCGTGCTATCACTAACCTTTTTTCTTAGACATTACAAAAATTTCAATAGGTTTACTTTTGTCTTTACTGTGTGTCTTAGTTTTCTATTGCTGCCAAAACAAATTAACATAAACACTTAGCAATGAAAAACAACGCTCATTTATTATCTCACAGTTCTATGGGACACAAGTCTGGGCACAGCAAGGCTCAGCTGAATCCTCTGCTGACGGCCTCAGAAGGCTGAAATCAAGTTATCAGCCGATCTGGGCTCTTATTTGAAGGCTCTGAGGAAGATCCACTTCCAAGCTCATTCCTGTTGTTGGCAGGACTTGGCTCCTTCGCTCTTGTAAAGCTGAAGTCTCCATCTCCAGGCCTGTCAGCCAAGGCCGGTCTAATCCTAACGGTTGCTTCTATGTCATCTCATGTTTTCCACACCTCCTCCACACCAGCAATGGAAGGTTTATTCCCTATCATGATTCAAATTCCTCTGACGTCTGCAGCATCTCTGTGTGCTTTTAAGGGCTCATGTTAGTAGATTGGGTCCACTGGGAAAATCCAGGATGATCTCTTTATTTTAAGGTCTATAGGTTTAAACATTTGTGATGTCCCTTTTCCCATGTAATTTACATATTCACGAGTTTCATAGATTAGGGTCTGAACAACTTTGTGGGACCATTCTGACTACTATGCTGTATTTTAAAATTCTTTCTTTTTTCTCAGCCTTTAGAAACTCAGAGATAATAAATTTATTTTGTTTTAAGCCAAAAAAATAAATATAAAAAAATAAAATAAAATTGTCTTTTTTCCTACTTCATGCTAAGAAATTTGTCCTTACATATAGATAAACTTAATATGTTATGGGAGGGTGGGTGGAATGAAGCCCTTATGATTATATCCCATCCTGTAATTTAAATATCTTTTGTAATTTGATTTTAATTGAAAATTGATTAAAATCAAAGGTCATGTATGAGTGCTTGAAGCTTAAAATCTGTAAAATGCTGATTGGTTCAGATCAGTACATGAACCTACTATTCTTGTTACTGATTATTTTTCAATTCAAAACCTCATACTAATGAACCCACTTCACACATTTACTTTTTTTCCTATCATTAGACTTTTGCTTTCCTTTTTCATCAATTTTGTCAACTTTTTTTTTATGCTGTTGAAATTTACCACTTTTGAACTCTGGAAAACATTTTTGAATTGATCATCTCTCATTGCCATTTATGCAGATTCCCAATATGATTAATAATGTGCTCCATGGCTTACTCTGTTTTATATTTTATTTATTTGTTGTGTTTTATGTCCCTCATAAACCTTGAAGATTCTTATGGACAAAGAAAGTTCCATCTGTTTCTTCAATTGAAATAAAGTTTTATATTTAAATATTTCTAGAAACTTAAATGAGGAATGACTCTGTTAATCGTTGTTAGAAACTCTACTAAAAATTCACATCAAAAAGCTCCTCTATATATAATATTTGTTTTCCTACATTTTTCAATTCAGGAATTTTATTAGTATTGGTTACTATTTATTAGTTTCACATCAATTCCAATTACAATATATTTAATTTCATTTTTGTAATTATGAAAATTATAATTTAAATGTCATGACACCTAGTTGTTTTTTAAATATGCATATAATTTAGTTGTATACATTTCCTTTTCAGAAATGAATTTAGAATATAGTTAATGGAATATTTTGGCGTAAGAGTAAGGACATTCTTAGTGAAATTATGATATCATTAATTTAGGTGAAATATTATATATTAACCATAGAAATCATTGTGTTTTAAGATTATCATACCTTATGCCACTTCAATTTTACTTTAATGTATAACTTTATCTGGAAATAATGACCTTGTTAGAATCTGATTAGATTAGAGATGTTTTTGTTTATAAGCTATATATCCTGTGAGTTGTATATTCTTTATGCCTAAGATATTGAAACTCAAGACAGAATATAATCTGTTTTCTTCTACCAAATGTTGTATTTGAAGGAACAAGACAGAGAGATATTTTTCCTATCCTGTGGTTTATCCATTCTCAAGGGCCATGAGCTAGTACTTCCATTTCTGACCCTCTTAAAATGTATGACTTCATGTAGAATCAGCAAGGGATTAAAAAATATATATATATATATACAAGAAATCAAGAGTATAGTCGCTTGCAGACATGGCTTCTTGTGCAAAAGAGGGAAAATACATTGTATCATACTACACTGTTAGCACTGTGATGAGTTTCAAAATATTATATATTTCAAATGTATTTTGGGGTGCCTTTCTTTTCCCCCATCTCTAATTACTATAATTTTATTGGTAAAATTCCTTTTCCAGTATGAAATAATGACTATAATTTTAGTGTGTAACTTGCAGAAATCATTTTGTTTTATATTTAGATCTTGCTTTGATGTATCAGAAACTAAATGAGGTAGATTTATACCCCAATTTTCTTCTGTAACTTGAAGAATTCAGTGTCTCCTGCCTCTTTCTCTATACTGTTAGAAATAGAAACCAAGCTAAATATCTTATAGCTTTACTTACACCGAAAATCACATTAAACTATGTGTGTTATTTGAAAGAGACCTAGAGATTACACCGACTAACTGTTTAACCTATTTCCTGCTAACCTATTTTTAAATGGCACACATAAATTGTAAACCCTGATCAGAGACCAGCAGCTCTATTAGGTAACTCAGTGTATTGACTCTTACAGTATTCTTGCCTGTGCTGCATTCTACTTTTACTAATTGAAGTTAAAATATCATTTTTAATGATTTTCTTAAGTTAGTTATACTCTTACAGATTATTTGTTAAGTAGAATCTCACCTCACAATTAGTTGGGATTTATGTGTCCCAAGGCCACAGCCTAAAGAAGCAGCCTCTTGAATTTAGCAGTCTGCTGATAACGTGCTAAGCATGTTATGGGTGGGGAGACATATCACTTTAGAGACAAGTTTTATACTGTATATATTCAGGTTTAAAAAGTTGGGACAAAAATAATATTTTTATTAGAAAACAGCTTCATTGCAAATATATCAGAAATGCATTTAGCCTGTAAACACAGTTTGTCGAGTACTTTGGCTGCACACCCTTCAAGGGAAAGCTGTCCCACTTAATCTGCTCTAGTTATACTTTTGTTAGTAATCTGGGAGGAAATATGAGTCATGTATCTTCCATGTCCTTCCTTCAAAATCGCCAAGCTAGAAAGAAGTGAAAAATATGTTTTCTAAACACTGATACAAGAAAATATTAAGAAGTAGAAGAAACAAAATAAAGCCAAAGGGATAAACATTGGAAGGTTGCTTAAAAGGCTTTGGTCCTATATAATTGCTTTTCTGTCAGCAAGATTATTAACAATTTCAGACATCTGAAAATTAAATTAACAGCCTGAAAATATTTTACAAAATGAGATAGAGCATGATACATGGAACATAATGACCCCACTGAAATTCAGCCAAGCCAGAGCAGCTACTCATTTAGACAGAGTAGACAACTAGTTAATCATCACTGAGCAAATTAGACAGAGCAAATTAGTTTGCTACATTCCACAGACTTAGCTACCAAAAAGAGTATATGTCGCTAATTAGAATGAAAGAACTCTAAGCATATTATTATCTATATAGAAAGAGAAAGCAAGATTGTCGCTTCAAATTGCTCCTTTCAAAGCTCGAAGCCTAGGTTACGTAGGTATAAATTGCATGTGCAAGAGTCTGTATATGTATGTATGTGTGTTCATGCACATATATTAAGTAGCAGCAGCTGTGGCATTTTCTCAAATCTTGACCTAATAAAGCATAACATTTTTTTCCAAAGTTACTTGGAATTTTTTGGGAATACACACACACACATACACACACTCTCACACACAGCAGCAAAGTACAATATGAAAACATTTTAAAAAGTATCCCTTTAATTGAAGATTAAAGTAGCCATTTCATTTACTTTTTCTTTTGTAACATTAAATTATTTTTTCTTGTTCTTTTAGCATGTGTATTGCTTTTGCATGTGAAATAAATATTTGGACTTAGTTTATCACTGGAGATTAATCTGAAATCATATTTTCTAGCCCTAATTAGCATTCATTTGCTTAATTGTCATTCTCAGCCCCATCATTTCCATTTTTCACTAACTTGAACAATGCTATCTTCTCCTGTTTGCACTTTAATTTAAATTTCTATTAAGGTTTATGAACAGTAATAAGGTCCTATTTGAATATTCATTAGCTTCTGAATTGTGAGCTATGAAAAGGTGCTTTCTTTTACCTTAATGAAACTGGCACAGCATGGGACTGATCAGTTGTGACATTTGATTTGAGGCATCCAGTGAATTTTCTCTTTGTTTATTGACACATCTTGTCCAAACAGCTCCCTCGCAAGTGAGCGGAGTAATGAAGGAGAGAGTGCTGCAGCGGAGTGTCGAGCTTTCCTGGCAGGAACCAGAGCATCCCAATGGAGTCATCACAGAATATGAAATCAAGTATTACGAGAAAGTAAGTGCTAAGAGCAGGTGAAATGTACAGAAATGTGCGGTGTGTCTCATGTCATCTTACTGTATTGTAGACTAAATTTGGTCGTTAAGCCAACTATTTGGAGCTACTTCAAACTTTGTGGTTAATTTTAGCCATTTTTAATAACCATCTCCCTGAATCTCTGGTTCATCATTTTCATTGTGATTTCTGTGTATTAAGTTTCTGTGTTACACAAATGAAAATATTCCATTTGTAGTGTATTTATTCAGGTTTTGATATCATAATAATTAGATGTAAGATGTTTTAGTACCACAGAAACCACACAGCCAGATGCATTTTTGAAAAATGTTTCTTGTAGTATATCTGTTTGGGCCATTAATGGTTTATTTAATTTACATGGTTTCAGTGATAATGATGATTCCCTCAAATAATTTACTGATATAAAATAATAAGAATCTTTTGCATAATAAATATGTAATATGTTCCAGACTTATGAATCAGGTGAGTTATTTCAGTTTTTCAAATTCTTCCTGAAGTTTACTTCATATACATTATATTAATCATGTCTACAACTTATTTACTCCCCTCCCTCCAAGAAAAATAGTATGACTAAAAACCAAGTGCTACCTTTTCAATCTCCTTACAACAGCTAAATTTTAGTAAGTAGTGATATATCTGAGTATGTAAGTATATTTATTTTTCTCTCATTTGAAAAGAGAAATATATGCATATATAATACTTATATATAATATATATCCTATCCACGACTTATGATCCAAAGCTCAACCTCACAGAAACACCTGGTTCAAGGTTTGAAACATGAAAACTATTATTAGTCCTAACAAATCATAATTATAAGTATTACTATTATGACTTAACTGAGTTAGTTGAAGTGGTGTAATATACATAGCCATTTTAACCATTTTTGATAGAATTACAAAATAGAGGCCTGAAGCCTTGGATAAATTTGGTGTTCAGTTGACTTGATTGAATGAATTTAAATGTATATAGTGCATTCATAATGGATACTTTTCTCTTTGAAGAAAAAGCAGTTTTAAATATGGTTAGTTTTAATGTTACATTAAGTTTTAAATATTTTGCTTATTATTTACAGTACATATTATAACTTTATGGCCAAATTGAAGCTTATGTGCTTCATATCTTATCCTACCAAATGTATTTCAGAGAGGATCATTGTTTTTAATGCTCTTTTTGTCATATTTGTTTTCCCATAACAGTTATTAGGTCCCTGCTGAAATTGTATCAAATTTCGAAAGCAATAAAACATTTTTTAAAAAATATAAGTTAGGTGGTGATAGTAAATTTTATCACAATGCAAATCTAAAATACTTTGCAAATTATTGTTTTTGAATAAATCTGTTCAAATAATTATCATTTCGTCTGACAGAAATCGAATGTTATCTACATTTGCAAAATTTGCATACTAGACAATTATTAGGAGACAGTAACAGTATTTTATTACATTGTATTGTAATGTGTCCAAGAATGTGATCTATATATCATTGTGACATCTGAGTTATGCTTAGTTTTACATTTGAGATAAATATATATAATACCAATTATCATTTTTATATGATTATAATTGAGAAAATCAGAGATCAGTTTCACTAAATTGAGTTGCAGTATACATTTATTTACACTTTTGCAAATATCAGTGTGATGCCAAATTAAACAACCAGAATGACATTTTCAGATTTCAAAGAATAATTTTATTGTCTGATCAAGTTAAACATACATATTTATTATAGAACAAATGAGATCTAAAATTGCATATTAAGAAGTATAATTTTATAACTTTTATTCATAAATAGTCTATAAGAGTCACATCAATGAAGCTTTAAATTTTTATTCATTTAGATATTACTTTGGTGGAGTTTTTTATATGCTTGAATTTTTATATATTTTAGTTCTTACACTTGTCATATATATGTACATAAAATGTGTTTGTTGCTTATAGGATGAAAAACTTGATAATAAAAACATAACTTTATTATTTTGATAAACTCTGTACACCTCAGTTTTTACATCTGATAAATGAGGAAATTGAACTAAATGATGTTTAAAATATTGCCAAATCATAAATTATATAACATGATTTTAATGCTTATATTGATAATTTTAATTTTGAAGTACTTCATTAAATACTACACTGAAGTGGTTTTATTCTGTGAGAAATGAAATTTTTATTGAAAATAATTAATATGTCAGTGTGGTAATAGTATAAGCTGAATTTCTTGATTTAATAACTTTCTTAATTTTTAGCATATGGCTTTTTGCTTGCTGAATAACATTCAGGAAAAAAATTAAGACAACTACTTAGGACATGACCACCTCTACTGAACCATAGATTTTACAGGTGTACTTATGTTTTGACCAGTAGGACATTTGTTTATATTATGGCTAAATAGTTCTTGCCACTATGCCCTGTCCTAAAAAGCAAAAGCTCGAAATATAATAAATGTTTTAACATTATTTCTCCTTGAAATTTATGGAATAAATGCATGCGTTTCACATTTATATTTTATATTAACTTAGAAACAACTCTATAATATTCCACAACGTACAATGTAGACTCTACAAAAACAATGCAGAAAACTGAAATAAATTGCAAAGAATTGGCTGTCAGATTATCTGCTTGTAATCATAATTAAATATTTCCTATAAATATCATTTCTAGGATCAAAGGGAACGGACCTACTCAACAGTAAAAACCAAGTCCACTTCAGCCTCCATTAATAATCTGAAACCAGGAACAGTGTATGTTTTCCAGATTCGAGCTTTTACTGCTGCTGGTTATGGAAATTACAGTCCTAGACTTGATGTTGCTACACTAGAGGAAGCTACAGGTAAAATGTTTGAAGGTAATTATACCTTTGATTTGGATTCTTACTCTCAATAACACTAGCATATATTTATTTTCAGTATCAAGGATGATGATTTGCAGCAAGATAATTTTTACATATAAAGGTAAATATATATGCACATATATGTACTTTGTAAAAGTTGTTCATAATATTAATTTAACATTTGCTGTTGGTTTAGTAATTTTAGAACCTTATGATTTAAATTAGTCTCTTTAACACAGACTGGATTTTTTTTTTTTTAAGTGAAGTTAGAAGCAGGACTCATTCATTTTATAGGTTGACACAAGATATTTTTGTAGACCTCAAAATGTTCTCACTCTAATTGTGTCCATCAAAGTTGCTCCTTCACAGAAAACTCCAAATGAGGCAAGAATGTACACCAGGGTGGACAAGAGAAAGATGGTATCTAAGAACCTGTGTTAAGTTAAGCTACTTACCCTTTAACAACGATTTCAAAAATTGGAGTCCAGGAAGAAGATCTTAGAAATTATATTTCCTTTTATGTTTGCCATTTCTCTTTTCATTTTTGTTATGGGATATTTCAAGCATACTAAAGGATGTATTTAAAATATATATGAACTATAAAAGAGATAATTAAATGAATATCCCAGTATTCAGACTAAAAAGAGAACATAACAATATCGAAGCCCTTTTATAATTTTGCTTACATTTTTCTAATGAAACATAAGATTGTATAGTAAAAATGCATGTATATTTAGTATATAAACAAATAAGCAGATGTGTGTTGGGATGCATGCCCCAGTTTACTGTCAGACTGCAAGTTCAGAACACGTTGAGTGCCCTGCTGGCTGCTCTTCAGCTGGGCTGAGGTCTCAGTGTGTGTTTCTGTATTTTGCAGTTTTTGATTCCTCCTGATATTGCTGCGCAGGCTCAAGCTTCCCCCAGCTGTTACCTCCTCTTGCCAATCCAGCATTCCTCCAAAATTCTAAACAAAAGCAAGTTGAAAAACTGTTACATGATTTTCTTTCCTTGATTAAAAAAACAAACAAAATAAATCATACATTTTGATAAAAGTTATTTTGACTTCAGAGAAAGATTTTTATAAATCTGTAAAAGGTGGAATAAATTGATAAATATACTTTGCATTAACTAATGCTTGTTAAGTTTGCTAACAGTGTTCTTCTTTCAAAATATTTTGTAACATTTTAAAATACATCCATAACTCTCATAGCCACAAATTTAAAAAATATATTGAAATCAGTTTGAAATATAAAACATTTGCATAGAATTGTAAACATAAATGCATCAATTTAAAAATCTGTCACATATATTGGTGTGATGAACTTGGTGCCATTATTATTCATGATTATCATTTTTAAATGGTGTATGTAAGACCAAGAATCAGAGTATCTAAATTCAGCGGCCCCCAAAACATTAAAGCATTTTCAATTGAGATTTCAACATCTAAACATTTGAGTGGTTAGTGTTAAAATGTGCTCTTATCGTTTTTGACTCATACTTATGTCATGATATCACCTTGAGATTTTAAATATAAGATATTTCAATTTATGTGTTTTGTTATTCTAATGACTAGTTTAAACTTAAATTAGAAATGTCTCTTAGTTATCTAACATTCCTTATCATTTAAACACTTTTAGGTTTCAAAACCTTCAAAATGAATTTATGCCTTTTCCTGACTTTGTAAATTGAAAATATTGGGTCAAACTATTATTTCTTGAGTGCTTCATTATTTAATAAAGAAATGACCAAGACTCATAGAAATTAGTTGAAGTAGTGGAACCTGAATGATCACATGGAATGAATGTTAAAAATGGATTTTTCCATTAGAAGAATTTGTTGATTTTTATCATTGGAGTATCCTCTCCCACTAGCATGTAAAGTTGATGAAAGAAGGATTCATATCTCTGTCTCTTGCTATTTGTCTTGCCAATGTCTAGTATGGGTTTTAGCACATAGAAGGCACTAAGTAAATAAGCAATGAATGAATATCTCACACTCATTGACATAGAACAGATTATCAGTATCAAGCAGTGTTAAAAAAAGATCCTGGTTTTCAGTCTCAGCTCTACCATGTCCAGTTGCAGGACTTTGAATGAGCTAGTTCTCTGTGTCCTAATTGCAAGTATAGCAGTAGCCAACTCACAGCATATTCTGAGAATTAAATAAGTTAATATACACAAACTGCCAAGGATAGTGCCTAGCAGAAAAAGTCTCAAGTATCAGCTCTTATTATTTAGTACAGCCATTCTCAAACATTTTCATCTCAGGAACACTGTTACTATGAAAAAATGTTGAGGACCCTCCAAAAATTTTGTTTATGTGTGTTATATCTATGGATATTCAACACATTAGAAATTAAAACAGAATCTTTAAAAACACAAGCACACACACACACATTTCATTAGCCATCACAGTGATGACATTATCACATGTCATATACCTTCTGGAAAACTCAACTGAGTATTTGTGAACAAACGAGAGTGAAAAAGGCAAATAACATCTTCCTATCATATGAAAATAATTTTGACCTCGCAGTTTCCCTGAAAAGCTTTTGAGGACCCTCACGGATTCCCAGACTATCCCTTGAGAAGCACGGAGTCAGCACAAGGATGAGTGCTAAGAATTAGGGATGTGCGGAGACACATGGCACAGTTGGTGCTCCCTATTGAAAGTTCAGTGAAAGAGAGACAGGTACACAGATTCTGGCCACACAGTTAAGACCCGGGAGAGGGCATGACCCACTGTTACCAGCAGTGACTCACTGTGCTAGAAAGCAGGGCAAGAGGGAAGGTCCCACTGAAGAGAAGTCACTTGAGCATTGTTTGAAAAAAGAAGTCTACAATATTTGATAGCACAGTAAAGTAACCAAGTAACCGTAACCAACAGTAAGTTAGGGCATACTTTAAAACAATCAAAATAGCGGAATTGGAATGTTCCCAATTCAAAGAAACACTAAATGCCTTGAGGTGATGGAATTACCCTGATTTGATTCACATCGTATGGCCGTATCAAAATATCCATGTACTCCATAAAGATATACAGCTATTATGTACCCATAACAATTTTTTAAATTATGTAACAATAGCACACAATAACATCATACATATAATATAATGACTTCTCTTGTTATGTAATTTTAGTTTGAATAAAAATTTGAAAATATCAACTTAAAAAATGTTTAACTAACAATCTATTCCATTGCACATATTAAATACATTCTAAGATCCCCTTCTATGCAAAGTAAAGTTTGGTGTTTTTACAACTTTAAACAATGATATTCTGATTACAGCCATTACAAATTACTTTTAAAATGTATTACCCATAAAATAAATGAAAATATTAATCATAATGTTACCTATGGAAAGTTTAAAGTATAGCCATTACTTTATATAAAAATGTATAAATAAACATTCACAGATTCTGATTCAACATTCACCTGAGTTCAATGTTCTCACTGGAGTTCTGTTTCTAAAGCTAAGGGAAAAATTGAGCCTAAGACAAGCAAGGAATTAGACCCATGGGACACACTGATTGAATGGAAAAAATTTCTACACATATGTGTATAATTTTTTCCTTCCTCATGAGTAGAGCTGCTCCATTCTTTTTCCTCTCTTAATTTATATAAAAAGCCAGGTAAAAAGAAGAAAAAAAACCAACCAGACCAAACAAACAAAAATGCTTGAAGCCATCTTTTCTCTGTTGTATGATAATAGGCTGTAATTTGTAAATTAAAGCTTGAAAGTTGTTTTCTTCTACTTCTGTTTTTTTATTTTAACCTTTGTTTAGTTCCCTCAGGGAGCAAATCACCAAGTGGTAAATTAGGGAGTGTGTATAATATCTTTGTTCAGAAACCATCTATTAAACCAGAGCTATTTTTACTGTTTTGCAATACCGGAGCTATCTCTTCTTAGCATAGATATGCAAAATTAAGAGATAAATTGTCAAAAGGAGACATACATAGATAAACTAGAGAAAGGTTGATCCAAAAAAGCTCCATGCTGTCTATTGTGGCTAGATATATTCTGCCTACATATGATTTACTACTCTAGAGACCCAGTCCCTTGCCACCAACAAGAAGGAGTGGTATTTTTCCATACTGCCTAAATTAAAGATTACAGCTGTTGATTGTTTGAGAGTAAGCAAATTATGTTAGTCTGACATTATGTATTATATGATATTTGCAACTGGATTATTTATTGGAATACATATTTCATTGTTTTATGTGTCTGATGATTTTATGAAGTCTATGCTGGTATTGAAAATATACTCTGGGGAAAATATGACTAATTTGGAAAAATGGAAGTGATAAGTTCATGTCGCTTTGAAGTATCTAAATCAGAGGCTCTTTTAAAGAACATGCAAACATATACTTGTTCCCAAAGAGACTCACAGAAAGATCTAGCTGGGCTTGCTTTAATGAGCATAGAAGAATCACTTAGTATTGTACAACAGAAAGTATCTATAATTAGATAATGATAAAGTTTTCTTTTAAAGCACTTGCAGAAAGTTTGCTCTTTCATAAATAGGCTAGCTGCTCTGTAATCTTAAACTCTCAAATGCGTTTACCGGATACTTTATAAGAATAAATACAAGTAATTTATTTCATCTTTTTTCCTGAGTTATAGTGGACCATAAATTCATGAAGTTTTGCCATGATTACATGATACTTGTTATATAAATTGATAATATGAGAGATAAAGCATTCAGTGTACATTAAGGTGCTTTAAAAAATACACAGGATATGTATTTCGGTTCCTATTTTACATACCAGAAAAACAGATACAGAGGGATCAAATGCCTTGTTGAGGAACAAACAGGGATTTAACAGCACTTGCAGATCAGATGTGTCTACCTCTTGATTCATAGCTAAGCTTCCAGCAACTAACCAGGGGTATAGTCATTCAATAAGGCATTTCTAGGTTTATTTTATAGCTGATAAATAGAAATAATGAAAGCATTTTCCTTATCACTTCTTTAAAATGCAGAAATAAGCATTTATTTATAATAAATGTTTACATAATGCATTTATTTAAAATTAGAAGTGAATTAAATAGAACAGATATCTCTTATTTTATTTATCCTCTCAAATTCTTGCATGATATCAAGTGGTTCTAAGCCTGTTTTTTCTGTTTACAGCAACTGCCGTCTCCAGTGAACAGAATCCAGTTATTATCATTGCCGTGGTTGCTGTGGCAGGAACCATCATTTTGGTGTTCATGGTCTTTGGCTTCATCATTGGAAGAAGGTAGAATACAAATTGATTCTAATTTCTATCATAAAATTTATTGATTTTTCAGAATTATGTCAGTGTATTACTTATTGAAATAGTATATTAGAATTTTACCAAGTAAATATAAACATTCTTTGATATTAAATTTTAGAGATCAATAAATTGTCATTCTCCCAAGATCAAAATACAGTATGAGTTTGATCACTGCTTCTAGTTTAAGGGGAATGATTACTGTAATTTCTATTGGGTGAATTTTTTTGGTTATTTTCAGAGGTAGGTTTCCATAATAAATGTAGAAAATAATGGGGGAAGGATTTACTTTTTTAATTATTAAAATGAAAGTTTGTGGAAACCATTTAGCATCTGTTCTTATTTTCAGAAAGTAAATATTGACTCATTGATAAATCTATATCCATCAAAAAATGTTTCTTTTGCATTGTGAAGAATTGCATTTAGCAGAATTTGTTTCTGTGCATTTTTTAAATCATGTGAATTGCTATATTATTACTAAATGGGTTTATAATTGTGGACAAGAAGTTTTTTTATTTAGTTTATAACTGTAACAAGTATGTTGTTAAGTAACTAAGATATATTGTACTGAAATTTAAATATATAAAGTAAGATCATTGATTGAGATTTCACGAATTTGCTTTTTTCCAGGCACTGTGGTTATAGCAAAGCTGACCAAGAAGGAGATGAAGAACTTTACTTTCATTGTAAGTGTTTGGCTTTTCTTTATTATTATGTACCCCTATTAATACAGAAATCTGGTTGTAGTATTGGCATTAACAAATTCCTCATGCAGCATGCTTGAAATTATATAATGAGCTCAAAATGTTGCTTTAAAGCTCTTGAACAAGATATTTCAAATGAAAATCATGTGATGCAAACTTGAAAAAATAAAATATATTCAGAAATGTAATAAAACTGCAAGAGAATTCTGCTGCTTGTACATCACAATTTTTCCTTTTGCAAACTTTACCCAAATGTTTCTTACTATACTAATAATAATCCATTAAATGTTGCATGTCCCCATGATGTAGCTTAGGAATGCTATTTCAAGTTATAAGCTTAGGCACTTTTTTGCACCCAATGAGTGATGCTACTATGAGACACAAAGTTAAGGAGCACCTTTCTCTGTGGCTGCCATAAATTATCACCAATAGATATTTCATAGGACATAAATAGTGTGATAATAGGATACAATCCTCTATTGTTTTCCTATGGTTTTGAGTTAGCTAATTCTTAAAAGTTCATCTCAGAAATCATATTTAGAAGAGAGTTTAGGAATCCAAAGAAAATAGATGCCCATCTGCATTAATCTTATTCTCATTGCAATGTGAACGGCAAGTGAAAATGAAACCTGCATCAGTAAATGTTATTACTTTATGCAGGCAAAATAGAAACCTAACAATCAAGTGATTTAAGTTTGGGTAATTAATAATTTTCTTGCTCAAATCCATTATTCCTATTTTTAATCCTTGAAAATATTAAAAACCAATTTTATTTTTTTTTCATAGTAGCTATAATCTTTACAAAATTTTCTCATGCATAGATGAATTTCCTATGACAGAAGAATTATATTTCTATTGTGTTATTTAGTAGATTCTTATGTCAGTATCTAAAAAGACATTGTCTTGTCCCTAAAGTCATGAGAATATCTAAACATTGATCATGAATTTTTTTTTTTTAAAAAAAGAGCTCAAATGAAAATGTGTGGTCTAAATACACAAATAGTAAATACCATCATTCTAAATTTTTTCAATGTGTATATATTTTTGAACCAACAGTTACTTTGACTTTAAGTTTCCAAAAGAAAAGTGGTTTTACATGACATAGATCCAAATTGAATATGACACTCTCTGGAATAACCACCACTGTAGACAGGAAGGGCATGTGGGATATTACAGATTACCACAAATTAAGGTTAAAGGTAGGACCACGGGTGACTTTATCCTGAAATTTAACCTTTAGGGCCCCTTACTTTCATGGACCATTTCAAGGCCATGGGAGGGCCCTAACAACTTTGCGTATATAATCATATATCCTTTCCCTTAAAGAAAGTATCCCAAATTGTATAAGGTTGAAGCCTCACAAAACTTGAATCAACCCCTGATTATGACTGAATATATGTTATTCTTCATCCCTCTTGTAATTGTTTGATATGCTCTCAATGTCAGAACTCGCTTTTGCTAAACTGGCATTGATTTTCCTAAGACAAGCCTCAATGAAGACAGCACCACAAGTAGTTTATAGCAATAGGTTATACAGAAAACGTGGAAGTTATATTTTTTTTTCTCTTTCATTACATGAAAGAATATTTTTAACACTTCAGACAGGAAGTTGAGAATCGAAACTTAAATGTCTAAATTTTTATTTCTAGTATAAAATATATATAGACAAATACCATAAGGCTATATATATAGTTCCTAAAATCCCTGATCCTACCTATATGTGAATAATCTTAAAGGCACAGTTATTTAATATTACCCTAATCAGTATGTCACTTTTCTTTCATTTTTGAGTATATCTGAGACATCCCAAAATTATCACTTACAATAGTTTATTTGCTTTTAACTTGCAGTTTAATGCAGAAGGTAAATTGAAACATGGCTTATCTAAAACTTGTCATATAGCCTATGCTTGTCATCATGCAGTTTTAATATTTTGATGTCATTCACTTCTTTCACATTTCACCCAGTTTCTAATCAGAAAAAATATAGCTGCATGTCTTACTTGCTAATATAGACAAGATAAGTTTGGTTGTGTATAAGCAGTTTTCATCTCTAGAGCAAAATATCAATGGTGGTTTTAAGATGTTTGACTTTCATAGGAAATGTAAATAAGATATTAAAACACAAAAAGCTCATGCTGTTTAATTGCGATAAGCAACACATCAGAATATTCAGAAATTATGTCAGTATTTTCCTTATTTTAAAACATCTATTTTTAAATGAATAATGAAAAAATAAAGTGCACTTAACATATGCTACCCTGGTAAATGTTTGATGTTTTCGAATCACTCTTTTTCCAAGGATGTCTTTTCTTGTCATTTGATGGGAACCAGACATTTTATTTGATTTTATGACTATCTAAAATACATAAAATACAACACTATGGTCACCAGCTATTTACAAGTTGGTGTCCTTTTATTCCTTTAGTACACAGACAATTTTCCTAGGTGCTAAGACACCAGATTGAATTTTTACAGAAACTTGAAAGCAACCATTTAACTAGCTTTTAGAGCACTGAATTTAATAGAATGTCCAGTCATTTGTATCAGGTTCCCTCAGCTCTCCATGGCCCCAAGTGCTACAGTTAAAGACATAAACACAATGGAGGAGTTTAGTGAAGCAATTCCAATTTACATTTTGTTTCCTCCTACCATTTCTTCTAACAATATCTTCAAATACAAGCTGGACAGTATTTCATGTTTTTATGCCAAAATAGCTCTGGCCTGTCAAAATGTTTTATGACAGCTTGAATAAAGAACCATCAGAGACCGTTTGAGATACAGAAGGTTACCTCCAATCTAGCTCCCTTATCAAAACAAACAAAAAAAAAAGAGAGAGAGAGAGAATTAAAAGGGAGAAGATGGCTCATTCTCCATCTGCCTGCCAATCTAGGAGGTTAACCTATTGTTTTCTTCCCTTCTCTCTTTTTCTCTTTCCCCCCCTCTTCCCAATACTCCTTCTTCTCTCTTTTCTCCTTCTATCCCCTCTCTCTTTTCTTCGTGTTGTTTTTTTTTTCATGTTCAGCTTTAGTAACAAATGAGCATCTGTCAGTTTTATAAACTGCAACAATAATTGTTTAAGACAATCAATTTTGGATAAACAATCAACTACAGCAGAATAAATCAAGATTTTTAAATCCCATTTTCCTTTATACATTCCGCTTCTTTTTGTTATGTGTTTATTTCTTAAATATAATTTTAATTTAATGTGATGACATAAGCACAGTTAGGCTGCAGTGTAATATATAAAGAAATATATTGTTCTGCAAATAGTAAGATTTGATGAAAAGATTGTTCAGTGGCTTTGTTAAAACAATAAAGTTTTTTGAGGATACAGTGTAATTTTTTTCATTGCATTAATATAACCAAATATATGCCTATCTATCTTATCTTTGTCTTTAACCAAATGATAAGATTTGGAATACATTATTGTAATTGAATTTGATTTATAGTTGACATAGCATTATTTGTTACCTGCATGCTTCTGGGGTGCATTTTAAGATTTTAACTTTTAAGATGATTCTATGTTGTTTGCATTTTAACTACCTTTTGTGAGGCATTTTGGCTACCTCCTCACAGCAGTTAAGATCTTCCAGAGCCTTATAATTGAAAGTTCATATAAACCATTCCTCTTTCAAATCGCTGTCATACTTGGTTAACAAATCCCAGGAATATTGTAAATTTTCTAACTTTTCTCTGTACTTTGTACATCTGGCTTCTATTACCCTTCAAGGTGAAGAAGAAACTATGTCTTTAGAAGATTTCTCTTTGATTCTGTGATAGCAGCCCCTCACATCTTGTATTAATTTTATGTATATGTCAACAGTGGTTGGTCTTTAAAAAAATAAATCAAAAGAATAAGTAAGATGTCTAAATGTTTTTAATATTTCTGTCAGTGTAGTAGGCTACCTGTAAATGAAATGTCTTCTTTTCCCAGTGCATTAATTTGATTGATTGACTGTCTGATAGATTTACAAATGTGTTTCCAAGTCCATTACAAACCTCCATATGGCTTGAACTATGCCACGATAGCATTGAATTTAATTAAACCTCCAGTCTGATAGGATTGTCAGAAATTTTGGTGAATGTCTTTTGTTGACTTACTGGAAAAGCAATTCAGTTAGTAACCTATGTTATGGATCCTATGTTGCCTATAGAAGCTTGCAGATATTACCTATATGCCAGCAGACTGAAGTAGTCTGTTAAAACTGCTGTGAATCAGGTGATGTGGAAGCAAGTTCACTGTTCCAAGGAGCACTCTGCATAATGAAATTCCTGGGCTGACTGCACAATAAGTGCTTTGCTTCATCACAGTCATGCTTTCTTACATCATTACAGTTAAATTTCCAGGCACCAAAACCTACATTGACCCTGAAACCTATGAGGACCCAAATAGAGCTGTCCATCAATTCGCCAAGGAGCTAGATGCCTCCTGTATTAAAATTGAGCGTGTGATTGGTGCAGGTAAGGCTATTGTAGCTTCCTTGTTCAGCTGTTCCATTTAGCCGAGATCGAAAGTCATACATCATAATGACAGGCAAATAATTATCCCTCAAGTATAGAACTTTTGCATTTACTTGAACTGTTGGAAGCAGTGAGGCTGTACTTGTTTATGAAATCTTAAGGAAAAAAGTGGAAAAAAAAGCATGTGGTGCAGTGAATCTGTATATATTTTGTTTTCTGTTGGATTTTTAGTTACCGTTCTATTACAAGCTATTTCATAATAACTCTGGCCTGTTCAAGAAATGATTTACTATTTTTAAAAAGTCTGAATTTTCCTCACTTTTGCTGAATTGTACATTTCCTTTTACATGATTTACTATCTTCTTGCAAAGCTTTCATCTTTATCTTTTTTTTGTGTTTATAAGTATTAGCCATTGTGCTATTAAAATCCATGTAGAAAATTAATGTGTATGCATTATTTAAAAGCAATATTACTTTCTATGTGTATGTATTTTCATAATAATTGTACATTTCTGAATCTAAGTCTCTTAAATCTAGCAGACATACTGTATATACAGTTCAGAATTTTAAATCTTTAATAAATATTTGCTTCTCAAACTTTAAAAGCAATAGCAATGGTTAGAATTTGCTAATGTGCCCTTATGCTTTAGTAGGAAGTATGGGTTATACAGCATAAGTCAAATCTAAATGTTGACTTTGAAACAGTGTTTGTTAGTCCAATTGAAGAATAGTAGCCTGTTTAACAGATGACTTAGCAAAGCTTAACTTCCATGAATGAGCTAGACGATATGTTCAAGTTTTAATTTCATTTATGTGATTATTTTCATAAACAACTTTTGTGTCCAGAAAATAGAATCATCCATCTTTGGTAGCGTGTTCAGTATGACTTAGAGAGCTGTATTAAGTTATTTATGAAAATACTCTTTAAAAATTCTTTTAAAGAATTTAATACATTTACTTTAAGAAAGGAAATATTTCAAACATTAAAATACACCTACTTGTTCTGTTATTTCAGGAGAATTTGGAGAAGTCTGCAGTGGTCGTTTGAAACTTCCAGGAAAAAGAGATGTTGCCGTAGCCATAAAAACCCTGAAAGTTGGTTATACAGAAAAACAAAGGAGAGATTTTTTATGCGAAGCAAGCATCATGGGGCAGTTTGACCATCCAAATGTTGTCCATTTGGAAGGGGTTGTTACCAGAGGTAGATATTGATTATGTCTTTCATTTATCAAATAGGCTGAGTGTCAGAAATTAGTATTATTGTATGCATAATAAAACAACCAAATTGTGACCATACTGTATAGTCTAAATGAATGCTTTTTCTTGGTACATAACTAATTAAAATAATTACTCTTTTATGTTATCACCTCAAGAAAAAAACTGGAAAAAATGAATGTAGGATTAAAGTTTAAGAATAAATCTGATAGAGGGAATGAGTGACAAAGTTTTTATTTAGCTTCAAAAGCCATAATGGTGATAACAGTTTAGTCTTTACATTTTATGTAAAGTGTCATTTTCTCTGAGTTTTACTCACAAAGCAGGAGTCAAAAGAAAACATTGACTTTTATTTATACAGTTTAATCTTAAGAGTCATAACCATGTTCCAAGCAGATATTTAAACTTTTTGAGCTTAGCAGCAGCACTGGAAACATTAGAAAGACTCCTATCTAACCCATTCACTCTTTTAGAAGAGCATTATGTGTTTTGCAGGGAATGAGAGAGGAAGTAACCCTGAAGTTTAGGATACAGGTTCTGAAACAATACATATATTTTTTAATTTTAGGGAAACCAGTCATGATTGTAATAGAATTCATGGAAAATGGAGCCCTAGATGCATTTCTTAGGGTAAGTACTGGAATTATTAGAATTATTTTCTCATTCTAAATATACTAGGCATGTTACCAATATAATTTTATGAATTTTTTCAATGTAAAATGTACATTGTAACCTATAAGAGGTCAGAAAATTGTCTTTGAAAATCAGATCAATAATCAGAATTCTAGACTGGCTTAAACTATCATCTTTTGAGCATTTAACACAATGTTAAAAAAATGATTCCCATTAATATTATCACCTGAATTATAGAGCATACCCAAAGCCCTGTAATTTATACATGTTGTAAAACAACATATACAATCATAAATGCAATGAAGAAATAATATAAGGAAGACTAAAAAGGGACATAACCATTTGACGTTGACACTATGATCCCAAGTCTACAATATAAAAAACCATTTCTATTATATTGTTATGTGAACACCAAGCATAAAATGTATGATTATTATCACTACTCTAAAATTAACAGCATATGATTTTTGTAAATGATGAATCCTAAATGTATAAACATACTTTTACTCTCAGAGGCATTTTACCTAAGACTATGAACACACATTAACATTCTTCCAAATGACAAAGAGAAATAATCTAAAGAATCAGAGAACATGTCAAGTTGTTTTACATGATTTAGAATTACAAATTCAACCCAGATTTATAAGCAATCAGAGGATTTAGAGAAATTTATTTCTGTGTCATTATGACATAAGCGTCACCTAGGAAATTCATCAACTCAAACTGGCAGCATCCTTCATGCAGCATGTTTGTATTCAATTGGAGAGATCCGTGGGTTAAAATGTCTTAGAGAATCTTTGTTGCAAGTAATGTTCCTACCAGTAGAAAATTTAAAAAAAAAGAAATGAAAACAAAATCAGCCACTACAATCATTTTCTACTTCTTAGTTTCTCTATTTAGTTTCTCTTTTTGACTTAAATATTTTCCCCTTTCCCTTTTTTTAGCATTTAGAGAAAAAAAAATCTTATTATATTCATATTAATTCCTTTATGTATTTTTATATTATTTATATAAAATTTTTGGCATGTGAGGAAAACACTTAGCAGGTCAGCGGTAATATTTTTGGATATTCCATTACCAAATTTTGACTTAAAAGTTCAGCCTATACTTTTGGACTTGAATAATCTCAAACTATTGTTAATTAATATTAAAATAATAAATTATTAAAAATAACTAAATGATTACCAAAATTATATCTTATTTTATTTGGCTACCAGTTAAATCAGCATGTTATGTTTTTTCAAAAGTATCTATATGATATAGAAAATTAATTAACAATTCCTACTATACAATAGTCAATGATTAGTATACTGAAATTTTACATGGCAATTCATGTCTCTTTTCAGGTACAGTTAACTGGAATTTTATTTTGTCTTTCTGCAGAAACACGATGGACAATTTACAGTGATCCAGTTAGTAGGAATGCTGCGAGGAATTGCTGCTGGAATGAGATATCTGGCCGATATGGGATATGTTCACAGGGACCTTGCAGCTCGCAATATTCTTGTCAACAGCAATCTTGTTTGTAAAGTGTCAGATTTCGGCCTGTCCCGGGTTATAGAGGATGATCCAGAAGCTGTCTATACAACTACAGTAAGAAAAAGTCTTTTACTGCACTTAATTCATATTCCTAAGATTTTCCTACCAAGAAAGCAGAGCTGATGGGTGGGGAACCTGCAGCCTTCTGATTTCAAGACTGTTCTTTTTTAAGCACCAAGGTAAGCAAGAGAAGCTTCATCTTTCACTGCTGCAACCCTTTTAATAAAATGTTTTGTAAAATTAGGATTCAGTCAAAAGGCCGCAGTTAAGGACCTAGGAGGCCATATGTGGCCTTAAGGCCGCAGGTTGCCCACCCCTAAGTGATTGCTATTTTGGTTTGTTTTGTTTTTGGAAGGAAGGATATTTGTTGTTTTCATAATCTACACACAAGCCAAGAAGGAAAGTAATGATAAGAATGATACCATGCTTACCTTATGTTGGGATGTTCATATAAATAGCATAGAGTTACATATAGCAACATCTAGTTGCCTGCACTCATATTTGTAGCAGAAAAATATGACCACACTTTAAACAGAGATTTAAAAGAACATTAACTATGCTAATTCCTATACCTTTTATGAGATTAGAACAAAGGAAAATATGTGAGGATTTATTTAAATACCCCATATTTCATTCCATTTTACTAGTAATTTAGCCTAATTTGTCATTGTCTTTTCAATAGACTCTTGCCCTAAGACCACACAAGGCCAATTAAATTGAGTTGCCTTGTAAACTTGAAATGAGAAAACTTGTAATGGGATTCTAAAAAACAGATTAGTAACTTTAAATACATTTAGAGAGCAAGATGGATAGTCCTGATGCTGCTGAACTGCCAAATAAAAATACAAATATTTAACTGTTGCTTTATGGTATTGCCTTAAATGATTTATAAGTTGTTATATATATTTAAAATGTCAATTTCTTTTTATAACAGGGAGGAAAAATTCCTGTAAGATGGACAGCACCTGAAGCCATCCAATACCGGAAATTCACATCAGCCAGTGATGTATGGAGCTATGGAATAGTCATGTGGGAAGTTATGTCTTACGGAGAAAGACCTTATTGGGACATGTCAAATCAAGATGTAAGTGTTACATTATTTGAACAAAAGGATTTAATGCACTAATATGCATTATTATTGGAACACATAGTTAATGGCTCCTTAAGAATAAATTTTTATAGAATTATAAAAAGTATGGTTTTTTCACAATTATTAACACAAATTACCACAATCATTACCATAAATTAGTGGTTCTATTAATTTTATAATTTTTATTTCATTCTGAAGAATTACTTTTTCCGTTTTTATTTAAATTCTGTGTACATGATAAAAGCCTACAAAGGGTAGT
This sequence comes from Avahi laniger, assembly GCA_963575035.1. NCBI lineage: Eukaryota > Metazoa > Chordata > Mammalia > Primates > Indriidae > Avahi > Avahi laniger. Next base: position 63,368 of record CAUYSK010018323.1, read on the forward strand.
TCCCCTTCCATAAAGATAAGGATGCTGTTCTTGTACAGTTGTAGGGGAAGAGCCATGAGTAAAAGAATCATTTGTGGAGAGGAGGGATAGGGCGGTTGTGTTTTGTTTTGTCTTTGAAGCTTATCTTTTTTTCTCTTTTAAGGTTTCTCAGAAAATCTGCTTAAATTATCTATGGTTTCTTGGTTTAATTAAGTTTTAATTTCATAGGACGGTCTAGATTTTATGATCAATGTCTGTAAATGTTTCATAGTGATATTTTAGAATGTAATCTCAGTGGGTGTATCCTTGGAAATTCCTAAAAAAAAGGGAGGGAGCTTACTAAATGACTCTGTATACTCTGTTGCCATGAGGGTCTACTAAACATAAAACATACTATTTTTCTTTGAGAAAAGAAGCTGATGACAGTCCATTTTGGGGGTATACATCTCATACCAAGGGATCATTTATAAAACAAAGTAGCATAAGTACAAGTGAATACTTGTTTTATTAGGTTGAATTTTATAAAATTACCATTTTTTAGGTCAAGAACTTTCAAATATTGACAGATTCATATAGTTCAACCCATTGAAAATATGAGTGACATTTAGATAAATGTGGAGCACGTATGACATCTAGAAAGGTACCCTGGATTATACTAGAAATCTGGAGAAAACCTTGGTTCGTAGCTGATGAAAAAGTTCTCCAAAAGAGTATACTGAAAAGTCCAGAAGCAACGGTTTAGCCAGCGGTATGAAGACCAAAAATTGGACTCACTTTCCTGTAACAGAAATGCAGTACACTTGTGGTAATTAGAAATGAAGATTAGGTCGGGATAAATTGATGAAAGGCTTTTGAAGGAGTTTGGAAATGATACTAATACAAGTTCTTGGAGAGGGGAGTAAAAGGATAACGCTTAAGGAAAGTCTACATTATCATTTAGAAAAAGGATATGACTAACAAACTGGTATGGAGTAGTTAACTCTTGAGGTATCACAACAGGAACAGCACCAGAAGCCGACTACAGTTACAATTGAGTTATTTTTCAAAGAGAGATCATGCAAATTGTTACATTAAATAAGTATCTTTGTTATTAATTTTACAATTGTTCAAGTTCCTATGTGTCTTAAAACTTGTAAATATTTTTAGATAAGTAAGACTTCATATGTTATTGGAAAGGTTATTTTTGTTACATTTACCTACAAATTTCTGCATTAATTGAAAAGTTCTCAGCCTGAACAGGGGTAAGTTTAAATAAGTTAAATCTTTTGATTTTTGAATTGGATGAGGACATGAAACTTTTTCATTTGCTTTTTTGTTTTTGGTTTTCAAAGACAAAAGTCTAAATCATGAATCTGTTTGGCAGAGGCAAAGTTGTTAATATTTGACAGGGCTCAGTGTCAAAGATTTCATGGACTGTCAAAATGTGGGCAAACAAATCCTTGGGGCAGAGAAAGAGAAATATTTACATTCCCTAGACACTCCACGGAGTTTCATTTCTTTTGACACCTTCCTTCTGTACTAGATTCAAACATAAAGGGACCGACAGAGATGACTTAAATTCAAAATTCACTTCACTTCCCAAAATAAATAATGGAAATGGTTAAGAAGAAAAAAAATTCTCCAATTTTAATTTTTAAAATTTCCTCAGTATTATTTCTTTGTTTTTCTTGAAAATGAAAGTCACAAATATAGTATTACTATAGCAAGGATTAATAAATATTTTTATTGATCAAATGAAATTGTTTCTATAGTGAGATTTAGTTCTAACCTATTAATAAAATATTTAGCTCCATCTTTTTTTACTTTGAAGGTCTGAATTAATTAATAAATTTGGACACAGATTTATGTAGTAGTAAGAAGTTAACTACATAGCTCAGTTTATATAGTGAAATTGCTATTAACATTCTTCTTATTGTGCCATATTCACTGTTTTATAATTATGTTGTTCAAGTGCTGTTTGACCAATTATGTTAAATTTTCAATTGCAAATGGAGAAAAATTGGATAATTTAAGATAATGAATTCCATTCCGGGATAAATTTTCTAGATAAAAGTTTTTTACTTGGAGTCTCTGGCAGGAGTTCATGGAGAGACTTCAGGGATCTGTGAAATCCCTGATACATGTGGGAACCCCTTTGTATTTGCAAATATATTCTATTTTTCTGGGAAGGTTACCTTCATCAGATTTTCAGATGTATACATTTTTTAAAAATGAGTCTAGATGGATTTATTGAATGAACCAATTCACTTTACATTGTTTAAATTTAGCTGCTAGGAATTTGTCAAGGATTTTAGAAAGCTCTCAAATTTCAAATGCCTTATACTTTAAAAACACTTTTCATAAGACACCATGATAACAAGGTGTAAATTAATGGGGACGTTTCTAAGCAAGTCCACAAAATTCCAGGCTGAATAATGAATAAAGTGAGGTTTTTATAAACTGAAGAAATAAAAAAGAGATGATGTGTAAGTCAATGAGTGAGATAGTTGTCAGGAGGCTTTAGTTTCACTTTGGGCAAGGCAGTGAAAAAGAAAACCTTGGGAAAAGATAATTTCCCATGCGCATGCCCAGACCCACACCCAAATAAGTCATCACTTGATTAACCCCTGAAAGAGAACTCATTTTTATTTTCATGTGCCTGTAACTTTCTTGAATTTTAACTGCAAAGGAAGCAAATGGATTTAGTTGCTTGCTATTAAAATCAAGAGGTTAAGCTTTCCAAATAAATTAACAACTTTCATTCTTCTGAAAAATCTGCAGATACTTAGCCCTTTCCATTAATGGCTTTTCATAGAAAATCTTTGTGTATGTAAACATAGTCAAACATAATAAATACTTTGGAAATTTAAAATACTCTCTTGGTTTTCACAGTAGCAGTTCTTTTTTAATTGAATTTATATCTTGATTAGTCCAATTAAAATTTTTACTTTCAAGTTATGAAATTTTGAACTTCTTTACTATATAGATTTTATTTTTTCTGTTGCTAGTACTCAACAAAATATTTTGTTTTTTTCTTACTTTAAGCCAGGTCAATACATTGTTAATTTTATTAGTAGATAGTCATAAGGGTGATAAAATATTTAAACTTCCATAAAGATATGGGACATAAAGATAATTCCTTAAAGTCATTTATTAAAAGTCATTTAGGAGCTCTGAAAATATGATACACTTCTAATTAGATTTATTCTCAGCTAAATTGTGAGCCTTCAATTTTTCCTTTTTAAAGTCACCACTGATTTATGGCTTTATATTTTTTCATATTAGGATAGAAACAAAAGTGTGATGATTTTTTTTTTGTAAAACTTTTTCATAATCCTGTAAGTGGAATCCAACACATTTAATTGCATAAAATGTGGGTCATGTTATTGTGAGGCTAATGAAATGAAAATGAGCATTGAGCAGAGGACAGAAGCTGATCGTGTTATATTCCATTTTGAGTTATTACAGGCCCATTATAAAGGGATCTTTCCATGCTCCTTTTTCTCTTAATTACAGTGGTCATCCAGTAATAATATGGAACTACTTTTCAGCAAGTAACTTTTGTTTTTATTGTTATGTTTTACTTGACAGCATACGCCAAAGAAGGCATCCTTCGTGTGTCCCATCAAGATTTTTTGAAAAATGTCATTTACCCTAATCATTTCCTATTCCTCTGGGAACTATCTAAATGTAGAGTTGCTTATGAATGTTTTTATCTGATTTTTAATAGAATATTAAGGCCAGATCTGGGCTGGCAAATCAAAGTGGTTTCCACTAATTTTATAAAGAGATGTTTTAAATAAACTTAGTGAATAATTACATAGTGCTTTAAGAGGTGGTGGTTTCCCCCTCTTACCTCTGTGCACTATTGTTTCTAAGAATATGTAACTATTTCCAGAAAATATATTTTCCTAATTGGAAATATAATGCAGTTCTTAACATCATGGGCACTGATCAGATAGCAAAGTCAAATTTTGTCTTCTCATAACAGCAATATGATATTGATTGGCCCTTTCCTTTATTATCTGTGTCTTAGATTCTTTATTTCTAGATCAATATAATAACAATACTCATGTAATAAGGTTTTTATAGAGATTAGATGAGATAATTCAAGTTTAAAACCATGTCAATCATATAGTAAGTATTTGATAAATATTTACTGTGATTATTAATTGTGTCTTTAACAGATAGGTTGTTTTTTTTCCAGGCTAACCAAATAAAAACTACAGAACCTTAACGTTTCATTTGTTCCCAAATCATCTCCTGTTGGCTGGTTTATCCGCAAAAAGCACACCTTGGATTATGCCAAACTGCTCTATAAAGGCCAAAGAGTTCCCAGACAGTATCTTTACAGTTCCTATCAATACATGTGTGAATATTAATGGGAGTATTAGAATCTCAAATTCCATTTTTATTCCAGAATATGCATTATTTTAAATGTTGTATTTTGTTGCTATTTCTTTAAAAATTTGCAAACTACTATATCTTTGAACATAGCCTGATATTTCATTTTGTATTGAGATCAATGTTGTTTCTCTGCTATAGAAATAGGAATCATCAAATTTCTGTAATGCAATAGAACAACTACAGAAGTTCATTAACTTTCAATCCTGTAAGAGTCATTTAATGGTACTGTATGTTATTCATTGGCACAAAGACTTAAGAATATATTGTGTTCAAAGATAAAGAATCAATTGTAAATGTTATTGTGGAAGCTGGGAGTGCTATTGAAAAATGTTATGTCAGGAAGGCCATGATAAGGTTTAGATTTATATTGTAAAAGACTATTCGGAGGGAAAGAAGAAAAGAAAGATCACACTATCTTTCAGGACACCTGAAGATAAGCTATAAACAGGTAAATAGGTTAGGAGGTGATGGGAACTAATGAAGATTGAATCAATATTCTGAGCATTCATGGAGTCCCGTCAAATCAGAAAGAACTGCATATGTTTACAAACACCTTCAAATACAAGGAAAACCACTCATTTTCTAACGAGCAAATACCCTCCAATTGTTTATCGGAAGGTAATTTTGAATATGTAATGTTTTACTAATAGAAATTATTTGTTTATTTATTCACAACTTGAACCACTGTTTAAATCATTTAGCTAAACTTTCCAGAAGTAAATTATTTTTGCTTTTACCTAAATTGTTTAGCATTTGGCACTTTTGAAACCAAGTACAGTGCTATTACTAGAATGTACAAAGCCACATGAAATTGTTTGCATTTATAACAGTTTTCTAAAAATATATAATTCCTCCTGTAGTTATACCTGAGATATTTGCAGAGTTACCACATTGGTATGTTTGCTTGTGTGTTGTATAGCTTTTTAAAGGGATATTTTAGAGGAACGTTTACAGTGATATACAACTTTTGTAATCATGAGGTACTAAACAGGGAGATTTTTTCAATTCTGTCATATGACCTCTGTTTGCATTCAGTACCAACACTAATTTTGGTCACTTAAAGCTAAGGAGTTTTCTCCATAATTGTTCAAAATAAAGTACTTAAGGAAACACCCCGTAGTCTGACAAATTGTAAAGACTGAATTATGGAATAATGACTCCATCTCTCTCATTTCAGAGAGATATCTTTTAATAAATACACAAAAGTAGGTATGAAAAAATATTTTTTCTAGTATTTGATCATATGCTATATTTACAAAGTAGTAGAACCCTCAGAAAGTGGTGACTAATTGTGTATATGAGAGAAAGAAAGAATCTAGGACAGTTCTCAGCTTTCTGACTGGGAGTGGAAGTGCCATTAATTGAAACAGTAAGATTGTTGAGGACATGATAAATTCAGTTTTAAATATATGCAGAGTGAGGTACCTATGGAAAGTTCATGTGAAGATATTCAATAAACTGATGGAAATGTAACCTAGTGAACAGGGGAGAATTTGGGCTAAGATTTTCTTACATTACTTTTCAAAAATTACTCTAAGTTCATCTGTTTACCTCTTAAACTTAAGTTTCATATATAGATTTTTCTTAAAGAAAAAAATGGACTTTTACATTTTTTCTCTTATACAAAAGAATTTTTCCAACAATTATTGATGCCAGTTACTTTATTCATTATATCCTATGACCTTTTACATTTTAATATGCTGTTCTTGAATGTCAGCATGCATCTTAAGAATATGTTTCCCTAAAAATATTACGGTCATTAACTTTTTTAAAAGCCAGAGTTTTGTCCTCCTACTTTTAGCTATATTTTCTTTAAAAACTGTGATCAACACTAGGGTGATCACATGGCAGAAATACTCTCCAGGGATTGGGGAAATGGGGGGCGAATCTACAACTAGGGGACACGGGGAGCACTGAAGGGAGGGAAGGACACATCTTTAACCTGCATTTGGGTGAGGCAAAGACATAAAGTGTAACTAGAATGTTTGTACCCTCACCATACCTTGGAATAATAATAAAAAAAAAAACTCAAAGATACTTCCTTTTTATTCAAAGAGACCTTTTTTCCTTACATTTCTACTGTTATTATATTAGTCCATGTCAAAGGATTTGTTATTTCCCCTTGAATAATATTTTAATGTTTTCCAATCTCTTATTTGTGTTGTTTGCCTTCCTGTTATCTTCCCTGTGCTACCCAGATTTGTAACAATTTCTGAATTTTAAGACCTATTTTTGCTTTACATATAAATAAAAAAAACAGATTTGAATGATAAGTAATTTTTAGACTTTCTGATTTGTATGTACAGATATTTATGGAAACCTATTTTTCATTTTTCATTAGCATTCAAAGATTTATATAAGCAGTATCTGAGGCTGTTGTTAGATATAAATAGGCAGTGGTATGCTGATAAAAGTGTGAAAGCCAGTGCTCTGAGTGGGAAAGCCTGGATTTCCCGATTTCTGGTGTAACTCTTCTGACACCTCCCCTTCCCCAGGCTGATTAGGAAAGGGATGCAATCACCTCTCTTGAACCAGTACAAACTGGCTCCAGCATACCACTGTGTCTTATAGCACTAACACCAGGCTTCATATTATTTAATAATGTACCTAATAATATTTTCAGTCTTAGTACATTCACATATTTTGATATCCTGTTTAAAAATGCTGTCTGAACTCAGCAAAAAGTGAATTCTTTTTGTCTCATTTTGGATCACTTAGAATTTCCTTCTACAACTTGCAGAATTTTTCAATTTATGGGCAGATATGTACACTCACAACTCTACACAAGTAAAATAGTTCCATAACATGTTCCCTTTTGAAAACCTCTGGGATGACATTAAAAATGTTTCCATCTCTTACACCCTGAGTGAACTTAATTGCTGCTCTCTCTTGCTGAATTAACTAGGAAATGTCATCATATCCTGCACTTCATGCACCCATTAATAACATGCTTAATATTCACGGAAGTTTTGGGAAAAAGTAAGTCAGCCTTTTGCAAAGCAATGTGCCTTATTCTTACCTGGATAAATCATTTTCCCCACCAGGCAATTCATTTTATTCCAACTAAAGTTCAATCAGTAACATATCTAATGTCCTTTTGGCTATTAGGTTATTAAAGCAATAGAAGAAGGTTATCGCTTACCAGCACCCATGGACTGCCCAGCTGGTCTTCACCAGCTAATGCTGGATTGTTGGCAAAAGGAGCGTGCTGAAAGGCCAAAGTTTGAACAGATAGTCGGCATTCTAGACAAAATGATTCGAAATCCAAATAGTCTGAAAACACCTCTGGGAACTTGTAGTAGGTAAGAAATATCTAATGGAATATGGAAGAAATTCATATATTCACATAAACCATGTATCTCCTCAACCCCACACCAAGGGCAAATTGACTTCTGTGTTGAAATATAAACTCATATTAAATATGTGTATACAAAAGTTTATTTTTGGCCTTTCAGATGGCTTACCTTAATCAGGCCATCTGTTTAATTTTAATTAGGTGTTTAAAAAACTTATTAATTATTATATTTTTTTCTTAAAAGGTATAGATATCACTAGCTATCTTTCTTTGAAAACTTTCTAAACTGGATTTTTGTGATAAGATGGCATTTCACATTTTCAGACTGATAGTATAATTACACGGTGTTTTATTACTGTTGCCCTGGTTTTTTGTTATATGCATATTACCTATGTTACTGTTTTGCTTTGAGTTATTTAATAAAATAATTTTACGAAATTGGAGTTTACAAAAGAAATTCAATACATGATTACAGAGGTATACCCATTAAAAATAGTCCATTCATTCTTTGCACTTGCATCTTTGTAATGTATGTTAGTATTTATTCAGCCTCAGCTTCCAGGTAAACCTGATGCTCTAGTTTGTACTGATAGCAAGTGAGGTATTTATGTACATCTGCTAATTGCTCAAACATTCACAAGGGTGCCATCGGTACAACAGATGCCTAATGTCTCCATAGCACCCTCGTGGCCTGAACAAAAGAGAACACAACTAACTGTGCTTCCTTTCCTCCTAGTAACTTTTGGAAAAGCAAATGAACAAATATTTACTGATTCCAAATGCTGTTGGCTATACTTTAAAAACATAAGGATGATGCAGCTTGGTGGTCATCACATCTAAATAAAATGTAAATTTAGGAGTTTGTAGTTACTGGACCACATGTATGCTTTAGGTTTTTATTAGCATATCTTTTTTTTTATCATATATATCAATTAAAATGTCTAATTTTATTCTTCATACCTTTATTTTTGTATGGGCCAGGACATTCTTTCTTTGGTAGTTCATAGGAATATCTGCTTTTATGTTTCATTTTTATCTAGGCCAATAAGCCCTCTTCTGGATCAAAACACTCCTGACTTCACTACCTTTTGTTCAGTTGGAGAATGGCTACAAGCTATTAAGATGGAAAGATATAAAGATAACTTCACAGCAGCTGGCTACAACTCCCTTGAATCAGTGGCCAGGATGACTATTGAGTAAGCTTAAACTTTTAAAATTATATTTAAGAATGAATTAGGTACAATCCATACTTTATACATTAGATTATCTTCTTTACATTAAAGGGATATGAACCCCCAAATCTTGAAGAAAAGCGTTTCTTTAGTAAGTGCTTACTATGTGCCAGATATTATACTAAATATACTTTTAAACACATTATCTTTTTAACCCTCACAACAACAATTTTAATAAGTAAATAGTTTCATACCCATTTTATAGACAGTGAAGCTAAAGTTTATTTAAATATTTAGTTTTATTTAAATATTTGCATATTCAAATGGTTGTATTTAAATATTTTTCCAAAGCTAACTCAACCAGTAAGTGACAGCTAATATGGATCCATAGCCAGTGTTCTAACCACCATCCAGTTTGAGGCTTCCTCTTTCCTTAACCACTGTATTATTTAGGTTCCTATTCACTGGGGAAACTTTCTTCATTTCAAAGAAGGATTTGTTCTACCATGTTTGTGTTAGACTTTAAAAAAATCTCAAAATTTCATTCTCAGTACCAAAATGCATTAGGATATCCAAGATGACTGCTTTTTGAAGAGATCAAAAAATTCAATTAACTATAGCTAAGAGTTTAACTTACTTTTTGGAGGATATATGATTGATTGATTCTATTTTTTTTTAACCTGAAAAATGACCTACTAAAACAATATTTGAAATTGTTGTGAACTCAAAATTAAAAGAATTCGATTTTCTTTTCTGGTTTCACCACTGATTATGTGGCCTTGTATAATCTGTTAATATTTAATATCCAGCTTTCCTGGATGATGCAGTTCCTCTCAGTCAATGTGTTTGAAAACGAGAGACAATAATCATGGTTCTATTTGTGGGCTACTATTCATGTAATGTTATGAGAAGGGTTACACATTTTTCAGATAGGATGGACACCAGCAAACAACTATTCTGTCCTGGTAAATGTCAGAAAATGACATGTACATAAATTTAAGCATGTACATGCTATATCTTGTTCAGTTTTCTTCTAGTCACCACAGGGGTGAAGTTGTCTTATTTATACCTGGATCACAAAACAATCTATACCCTTGGAAAACCATGTTTCTGAAAGCCACTGCTATGAAATACTATAGTGCTGTATTCTTGCAATATTTTAGCTCCTTATAAATACATAAACTCAAAGTTTCTGGCTACAAGGAGAGGCAAAATATATAAACAGATACAATTAACTTATTTCAAATTTAAGCTATTAAACATAGGTATTGCACTAAAAAAATTACTTTCTTCCTAACCTGTAGTGAAATGATTGAACTGAACTGGAGTAAGTATGCAACAAATAATATACTCAGAATAACCACATGATAATTAAACTCAGTATAAAATTTTGTGTGACCATTGATGATTCCCAGTCTTTCCACTAGATCCCAGCAAATGTTTCCATTCATACTATATCCTATTTTCCAATTAAAAACTTCTGAACCCCAATTAGTTTCAAGAACTAACTTCAAATAACTTTTCCTAACCTTTCCTTAAGTTAATAATACTTTTAAGACCTTAATAATTTCTTATATAAATGTCAAATCTTTTTAAAAATAACTATCATGGCAAATGAGAGCCTGAGCAGTTAGGTTTTCACAAAGGAGAATGTTGATGCAAGTTACCGATCCGGCCCACTGCAGGAATATGATCATGATACCCAAGAACACTGCGATAAGATCTGGCTGCCTAAAATAAACAGATTATGCAATTAAACAGTTGATGACAGTTTAGAACCACATAATTCTTTGTAAGGTACCTAATAAAAAATGCATTTGTCTTTTTCAGGGATGTGATGAGTTTAGGGATCACACTGGTTGGCCATCAAAAGAAAATCATGAGCAGCATTCAGACTATGAGAGCACAAATGCTACATTTACATGGAACGGGCATTCAAGTGTGATAAGCATTTCTCCCTTTTAAGGGAGATTATGGACTGCGAGAGAACAGTACTGGCCTTCGGTATATGCATAGAATGCTGCTAGAAGACAGTCAATGTCCTGGGTCCTTCCTACAGTGAATAGAAGATTTTAGAAGCACCTATAGACTTGAATTCCTAAGTGCCACCAGAATATATAAAAAGGGAATTTAGGATCCACCACTGGTGGCCAGGAAAAACAGCAGTGACAAAAAACAAAGTACTACCTGAAAAACATCCAAACACCTTGAGCTCTCTAACCTCCTTTTTATCTTATAGACTTTTTAAAATGTACATAAAGAATTTAAGAAAGAATATATTTGTCAAATAAAATCATGATCTTATTGTTAAAATCAATGAAATATTTTCCTTAAATATGTGATTTCAGACTATTCCTTTTTAAAATCATTTGTGTTTATTCTTCATAAGGACTTTATTTTAGAAACTTGTTTATAGCTTTGGACCTTTTTAGTGTTAAATCTATAACACATTACTACACTGGGTACCTTTGAAAGAATCTCAAATTTAAAAAATAACTTAGCATGATTGAAGATATATCTCTGTCAGAACATTGGTATCCTTCTTGTGCCATTTTATTCTGTTTAATCAGTGCTGTTTTGATATTGTTTGCTAATTGACAGGTAGTCAAGAAAATGCAAGTTGCCAAGAGCTCTGATATTTTTTAAAAAGAAATTTTTTTGTAAAGATCAGACAACACACTATCTTTTCAATGAAACAAGCAATAATGATCCATAAATACTATAAGGCACTTTTAACAGATTGTTTATAGAGTGATTTTACTAGACAGAATTTAAAAAAAAAAATCTCAAAATTTAGGTTTATGACTATGTAAAAAAGTAGATGAGGCACTTCATCTAAAGAATGTTGGTGAAGACAAGTCTCTGAAAACAAGAACTATCCAGTTACCTAGAGCTTAATCTGAGCACATCGGGATTTTTTCAGTCTTGTGACATTAGGAAATTTAGGAGAAATAGTTGACATATATTTTATAACCTCTTCTGTTGAATGCAGTCCAAATATAAAAATGAAAGAAATTAAGTTTTATATTAGAACTCTGAAGCATGATCAAAGGGGCAGTTCACAATTTTCACCATTAAAAAACAAATTTGCTGCACTGAATATCACCACTGCAGTTAAAAACAAAACAAAACAAAAAGTCTTTTATTTGTGAACACTGATGCAAGAAACTTGTTAAATGAAAGCACTCTTTACCCTAGAAAGAAGAGGTGAAGAATCTGGCATTTTCTTTTTTACGCTTTATTTATTAAACCATATTATTTGATTACTGTGTTAGAATTTCATAAGCAATAATTAAATGTGTCTTTATAGATATTGCAGGAATGTATACATATTGTGACTAATGCTTTCAAAAGTTATGAAAATCATGAACTACCCCAGAATTGAACTGTTGTACTTCCAAAGAGAATTGGGCTGTTTATAATGATTTTAATAGAGAAAGATCCCAGGGATCGGTCATAATTGGTCTTGTTTGATAATGTGGGCATCCACGAACAAACAAATAACAGAACAAAATCTGTAAATGTTCCTTTGTAAAACTTGTAAATTTTATTTATACAGTCTTGTTTTGTACACACATTTCTCTGTAGTGGGCTCTGAATACATTGAAAATGCACTATATTTTTCTATTTTACTTGCAGAGCATCACAAAAGAACAGGTATTTTCAGTGCTACATAATGTGTTTTCCCACATTTAGGACCAAAGATGGCTATAGAAAAACTCAAATGGATTGCTTCCCAAACCCCTCCCCACCCTTTTTTTTTTTTAAATCACTGTACAGTGTTATTTGATATTTTAATTTATTTTTTGATTGACTAGAAAAATCATTTTAATTTCACTAAAATGTTTTTTGTCCCTAAGGAAAAATAATCTGTAAAAATAATTTTAATTAGCATAATACAGTCACCTAGACACTTCCATTTGTAATCTTTGTAATAGACTGTAAATATATTTTTGGAACTATAACACAATGTGCTTGAGGGTTATTTTTCAGTGTCTGCAGTGTATACAAGTGTTTATACTAAGTACAGCACTTTACGATTCTAATCAGTAGTATTGGCCTTTGTGAGAATGAGTGAAAGAGTTTGAGTGAGTGTTCTTAATTCCGTTTGGATTCTAGACTCACTAATAATGAAATTCTTTTCTTGTTCATAGCTTAAGGTGCTTATTTTTTCTATTAAAATTAAATTAACAAAAAGCCATTCTAGAAATAGAAGACATAGTATGGTATACGCAAATGGTGTCTTTCCTGCTTTTTTCTAGCATTAGATTTATAGTTGAGTAGTCTTTCTTGAGTAGAAGGGCAGAATAAAAGTTTTTTTGAGTTTTTTTCAAAAATAACTTTTTCCTTCAGCAATATACCTCATCTGCCTTAAATTTTTTACAGCTCTTTACAGGGATAGGGGAGAATGGATGGGAAAGACACACAGCACAATAGGAAGTGTATGATTACATCACTCTCTCGTTTGTAGGTTTCTTTTCACAAACAACATTATGATTTTGAAATACATGTATGTGAAACAAATATTAAGAGAAAAAAGAAATAACATTGTAATACTGATTGTAATACTCTCTTCCAGAAAGAGATGAGATGGTATAATGATAAGAATGTACAACTTGCACCTTGAAATCATTTTTTGGTAAATTAGTGCTCAGGGGAGGAAAAGTAGAGAAGGTGAAAGGCAGAAATAGAATTCCAAAATTATAAAAATGCAAAAGGAAATGGCCTCCTTGCTTTAATAGAGCCACCTTTTTTAGAACACTGTTCTTCACACTTGACCTGTGTTTCGCATTCAGTACTGAAATAAAAGTAACTTGTATTACATCTGCATCTAACATTTTCTCAGCAATTGATCTGGGCCTTGTTTACTAGAACTGGTGGTTTATGCTTGTCAGAGCACTATTAGTTGAATCATGTTGTATACTTATGTAATCTACATTAGCTAGTACTGTTTAGGACTATATTTTAATTGCTCTTCTTATCTGTGTTTTTAAAACAACTAAAATGGTGTAATTCACCTCTTTTTTTAATTTAGGTAATGCTGATATTCTCCCTTTGGTTTCCTGAGTAGCCTAGAACTCTGCTGCTCACTGATGTGCATGTTCAAATAAATTACTGATGTGTATTTTTTTGGTATATGTGGAGAAATCATGGGTAACTCGGGGTGAGATGTGCTTTTTGTTGGTTGAATTTGTCCCTCCTTGCCTAAGAATTACTACAGGGGTCATCCTTTTATAAGGACAAACTGCTTTTGAACAGTGTCTTCAATGTATCAAGCACAAATAACTCTCTCTTCAACACGAATCATAAGTCTCTTTTTACCAGCTTAAAATAATAAACAAGTCTATTAGACAATGTAAAGAAAATCCTGTCTCCAATCATTGGCGAATTCCTTTATGTCCCTTGCACTCTTTTTATTTTCTTACATAATATTATGAGAAGAGATAAAGTTTTATTGAAATAGTTCAGTGGACCAATCAGAATATGAAGAAAAAATAATATCCCTTGCTTCCCCTTGTCCTCTGGCACACTGACTTAATTCCACTCTACTTGTTGCAGAATAACAAGACTATACCTTCAAAGAGACACACTGTCAAACATTTTAATTAAAACTTCTTTGTTACTTCCTGAAACTACTACTACATGGTACTAACAAGAATATTTGCATGAAAAAGGAGGTATTTTGTCATTGGACCTTGACATATTTTAGACATTTGATTTAATAGGTCTACATGAAGAGTTTTTGCATTTAGGCTCCTGGACAATGCAAACATAGAATCCCAAACAAATGGGCAAAGTGTTAAATCTGGTTGTCTAATTGAGTTGCTTAATATTGATACTGACTCAGTGATTATTCTAACTTGCATCTGAAATGAAGAAAACTAAGCACTCCATATATCTAAAATGTCACTTTCTTAAGCTCTGCAAACTCTTAACAAATATCCAAACATGTTTCAAGAAAATGAGAATAATAGGCAAATGCCAGATAAGATGCTTGTCACTAGCTATCATACTTGTAGTGCTGAGACTCATGCTAGGCTGAACTGAAATTCAAAGATAATCCTAAAATCTTGGCCTGGCCCTGCCCATTCCTGATATACATGCTAACAAATAACATGTTGATCAAAGATGCAAGGCATGAAGCAACACTCTTGTTAAGTTCACACAATAATAATTACATAGCTGGAAACACTAAAGGAGATCCCTGAAATTATCAAATTATCTCTTAAAGTACTAGATTTATAAGTGGTACGAAAATACTGTATCCTATCAGAAGCCACGATGAAAGATACACATGTTCCATCACTAAGTAAAAATTATATTTTAATGTTTATGTTAACCATCAGTAACAATTTTTGTTGATGCACTTATCTCTTACCTTTACACTTTGTTTTACATTGTTAGCTGTAAGGAAAATTCAATATCAATTTTGAAGAAAACTCCTGAAAGGAAAACATAAGTCAGACACATGATCAAATTCCTAAATGCAAAACCCATAGCTACAGTTAGTAAAGTGATAAAAGACAGTGCATGGTGACTGGCAAATTTTCAAGCTGCTCTGAAGGGAAGAGCATCTTCTTAGTTTTATGTAGATGACCCTCCAGAACCTCCCACCCCCAGACACACACACACGCACACATACACACACACACACACACACACACACACACACACACACAATACCAGCTGTTCTTACTCTCTGTCTAATGCATCTCATCATAGCTTGAAGAATGTGGGCAAGAGAATAAAATATTTCAGTGGGAATGCTTCTGTGAGCCTCATTATAGTTAAGTGAGGTAAGGGGTGCTTTTTTCAAGTTCAGTGATTGAATGTAATTAAATCTGTAATTAAACAATGAAAGACCTCTTCTGATTGACCTTGAAGTTAAAACAAATGTAATTAATTGATCCAATGTAATTGGACCTATTGAACAAAGTTTTGTAAGTAGTGATGTGCTAGTCTAGTGTTTTGTAGGTATGTAACAGTAGTAGGAATTCCTAAATTTGATAATTGGGCAATAGTAATAAGTGAGGTGTTGTCTATTTAAACCTCCAAGAATAACAAATAAAGCTCCATCAGATATAACTTGAACTTTGTATTTCATTATTTAAAAAGAAATAATGAAATGTCCCAGATATCTACTGCTGAAGATTATTTTTGTCTCTCCTTTGAAATTCATGACATGTGATTAGATATATTTATAAATGTTATATATAAGGAAAAATGTGCAATATGTTTTCCAATGTGTAGTTAATCATAGATCTTACTTGAAAATGCTCAGAGAAAAAAAATGAGCAAATTTGTTTTAGGTAATATTGGTTCTAGTTTACCAAAAGACAAACATGCTGTTCAAGTCTCGTCATTTCATGTAACCAAAACTAAATAAAATGAATGACTAGAAACAAGCTTTAGAAAACAAACAGAGAAAATTAAACTACATATGCAGAACTAATGTTGATGTAAGTTGTATGATTTTAAAAATATTTCACAATTCATAGAAATGAGGCAAACAACTTAAGAACACCTTTAAAATGTAACATGAATTTGTAGATATTTATTAACACTGATAGCAGAGACTCCAGAGAAAATTACAACAGAAAATTCTAAGTTTAACCTCTGATATTCCTCTGTCAATTTGCTAGAGATATGCACTGTTTACATTAAAAACCAGACAGAATATGAGGCTAAATGTATTCTTTCCAGATGAAAGAAACTTCCGGATTTCTTCAGCCCTGACATTTGCAGGACTGATTTCAGGAATCTGCTGGGCTGGAGATCTGGTAGCCAGACTTTATTGTAATTCTACGTTTTCACTTGTATCCTCGGCAGTTGCACATTGAGCAGGTATTCACCAGAACCCAACGTAACTGAAACTACAGGAACCTGTCACTACAAACAGCCATGCTTAGTTTTACCTGAGAAATGAACATGAGTTCATGGCAGGGGTCCCCAACCTATGGTGAGTTGTATAGTTCCTTCATTATGTATAACAATGTGATAATAACGGAAATAAAGTGTGCAATAAGTGTAATGCACTTGACTCATCCCCAAACCACCCTCCCCCCAATCTGTGAAAAAATTGTCTTTCATGAAAACAGTCCCTGGTGTCAAAATGTTGAGACCGCAGAGTTATCATATGAGTTACTGGTGCTGCTTCTATGGCTCCTCTGACAATAAAGAAATACTTTATAGGTTATGTTCAGTGTGGAGC
Organism: Avahi laniger; assembly: GCA_963575035.1. Taxonomy (NCBI): domain Eukaryota; kingdom Metazoa; phylum Chordata; class Mammalia; order Primates; family Indriidae; genus Avahi; species Avahi laniger. The sequence goes on from CAUYSK010018323.1 coordinate 80,412, forward strand.
TAGCAGAATAAGATACAATTAAATCTCCTCTGATCTACTTACAAACAAAACCAGTAAACATCAAATAATACTATCCTTCATATTTGAAGAGGAGTAAATAATATTGTATCAAAAATTGTATATAAAAGGCAGAGACGAATTACAGGAAATCTTGAAAGTCAGATACGAGAAACTGAGTTTAATGGGAGAGGCACTGAAAAACTATTGACAATTTTGACCAGCAAAACGATGTGGTGAAAGTTAAGTTTAAGGACCCGAAGTCTGGCAGTGATGTGTGAAATATGAATTCAATACTCTTTATTTCTGGATCAGATCAATAAAATATACAGGTGCCCCTTGACTTATGATGGGGTTATATTCCTATAAGCCCATCATATGTTGAAAATATTCTAAGTGGAAAGAAAGTGCATTTAAAGCTGGCAACATGGCAGATGGTCCAAGACTTGGTTTTTCAACTTTATGGTGCGTTTATCAGGACTTAACCCCACTGTCAGTGGAGGAGCTCCTTGCCACTTACTCTGGGGCTTTGGTTTCTACTGAATGCATGTCACTTTCACACCGTCATAGAGTGGACAAATTCTAAGTGAAATTACTGTACATCGGGCACTGTGTGTACTTCTGTGCTTCCACACTTTCGCATCTCACCTTCACAGTCCCCCTCGCAGTGCTAAATGGGGGAATCCCCTTCTGCAAGACATGACACTGAAATCATTTCCTCCAAGTTTTCACTGACACCCAGGACACAGAATTAATTCTCTCTTCTTTGCTTTGCTTACAGTGCTGGTGCTATGATTATCCTACCTTGTTCTGTCAGATTATTTGTGTGTGTCTCTCCCACTAGATCAAGTGCTCTTGGAGGGCAGAAGCCAAATGGAAATCTTTGTTTTATGTCCTTTGGGACTTAGCAGTTACTTGCACTCAGTAGACACTCTATAAATATTTTAGAATCCTTGAAGTGTAAATTCATTCAAATTGTTTTTTTTTTTTTTTTTCTTAAAAGGTAGCGAGGATCAGGTGCTCTGAAGGATGAACGAGGTGCAGTTACGGTGGTAGTAAAACGAGTGCTGACGGAGAAAAGTAATTTCAGATCATGGATGGATGCTTCTGTGATGGACTGGGGCAGTGGGAATGCCCCGGGGGTCTGAGAGGAGGGGCAAGAGTGATGTGAACCTGTGCGATAAAGGAAGGTGGAAGGAGCTGATTAGTAAACAAGACCAGAATATACCAAACGGCATCTCTTCCAGATGGCAAAAAGGGATAGGA
>CAUYSK010018329.1:0-53753 GCA_963575035.1 Avahi laniger
ATGTGAAATATGAAATTGAGGCAGATGGATCCTCTTATTGCCAACGTGATAGATTTCCCAAGAACCATTCCACTTAGATGATGATGGTTTTCTAGAACTAGTAATCCCATCCCCTTTGCTAGCGACTGGTTTAAGAATAAGGATGACAACGGGTATATGTGTACACAAAGAGTGCAATGTGCACCACGCAATGGGATGGACATATTTGAAACCTGGACTGAGGCGGGGAGGGGGGGCAAGGGCAACACACGTAACCTAAACATCTGTACCCTCATATTATGCTGAAATAAAATAAAAAAAGAAAGGGAGAGAAAGAAAAGCCAAAAAAAAAAAAAAAAGAATAAGCATGACAATTAACAGAGTGAAAAGGCAACCTATTTGGAATGGGAGATATGTTTGCAAACTATATATCAGGGAAGGCATTATATCCAGAATATGTAAAGAACTTCTACAACTCAATAGCAATAACAACAACAACAACAACAAAACAGTTAAAAATGGGCAAAGGACTTGAATAGGTATTTCTCCAGTGAAGATATACAAATGGCTGACACACATAGGAAAAGATGTTCAACAACACTAATCATCAAGGGAAATGCAAATTAAAACCACAATGAGTTACCACCTCACACTTGGTAGGATGTTAAGATGGCTACTATAAAAAAACCCAGAAAATAGCAAACATTGGTGAGGACGTGGAGAGAACACTTACACACTATTGATGGGATTGTAAAATGGTGCAGCAACTATGGAAAACAGTAGGGAGTTCCTCAAAAAACTGAAAATAGAACTACCTACCACGTGATCCAACAGTCTCCTACTGGGTATATATCCAAAAGAATTGAAAGCAGGATCTTGAAAAGATATCTGCACTCCCATGTTCTTTATAGCATTATTCACAACAGCTAAGCTGTGGAAGTGGCACAAATGTCTATCAGTGAATTCATGTGCAATGAGAATATGATATATATGTATAATGGAATCTTATTAAGCCTTAAAAAAGAAGGAATTCTTGACATATGCTACAACATGAATGAACCTTGAAGACTTTTTGCTAAGTGAAATGAGCCAATCACAAAAAGACAAGTACCACATGATTCCACTTATGTGAGGTATCTAAAGTAATCAAACTCACAGAGCTAGAAAGTAGAAAAGTGTGTATCTCATGTCCAAGTGGATAGCAGAGAACATGATAGAAGAAAGACACTGCAAGTTACAATGCCTGTCAAACCTAAAAATGATAATGATGAATTCGAAAAGCAAAGAACTTCTGCTATTGCAGAAATTGCAAAGAGGAAAGAAACCAAGACATTTGGAGGAGGTGGTGGTGGTGCTAGAGATAATCTCAATATGAGTGCTGCTGGTAACTGAAATAGAGAAGTTTTACTGAAAGAAAAGTCAACCAAATCAGAGGGGAAACTTGAAGGCCTTTTTAATGAACTGTTTGATTAGAGGGCTCGGAAGCACATAACGGAAATGGGATTCAGCAAGGAAGCATCTAGGCAGGCTCTTATGGATAATGGCAACAACTTAGAAGCAGCATTGAATGTACTTCTGAACAACAAAAAACAGAAACCTGTTATGGGTCCACCTCCGAGAGGTAGAGGAAAAGGCAGAGTGAGTAAGATCTGAAGATGAAGAAGACCTGGGAAATGCAAGGCCATCAGCACCAAGCACATTATTTGATTTCTTGGAATCTAAAATGGGAAATTTGAGTTTGGAAGAATCTAAGTCACGGCTACAGCAGCTTCATCAGGGACAACATAGATTATCAAATATTTATCAAAATGGAGTAAAAGAAAATAATCAACCAAGACGTCTTCCTCGAAATGATACCAGGCAGCCAAGAAATGAAAAACCTTTTCATTTTCAAAGAGATTCCCAACATTCAAAGTCAATTTTAGAAGGCAGCAGATTACCTAGAAATAGAAGTTCTGAGAGACTGAATACTTCTTCAGGATCTGACATATGGGGCTGAGAGAGTCAAGTGTGATAGACCATATTCTAGATATGACAGAACTAAAGATACTTCTTACCCTTTAGGTTCTCATCACAACGATGGTGCCTTTAGAAAAAGAGATAACTATGTTAAGCAGATCAGGAAAAGGTCCATCTGATGCAGAGGCAAAAGAAAATCTACTTCCTCAAGAATCTGTAGATTATAATAATCAAAAACATGGAGAAAGAGAAAACCAAATAGCTAATCCTGATCATTTTTTTATGATAGGAAATTGCAAACAATAAGTTATGAAGCTTTCAGTGGTATAAAAATTGAAAAACATTTTAATGTAAATACTGATTGCCTGAATCCTGTTTTAAGTAATAGTTTCGTTGGTGTTCCAAATGGAGAGACAGAAATGCCTCTGAGAGGAAAATGAGTAGGACCTATTAAGCCAGCAGGGCCCATCACAGCTATATCCTGTGATGATAAAATATTTTACAATCTGGGCCCATTAAGCCAGAAAAAGTATTAGAATCATCTGTTCCCTTGGAGTATGCAAAAATGTGGAAACCCTGGAGATGAAACGTTTTGCACTTTATTGGGAAGACAACAAGTTTTACCGGGCAGAAGTTGAAGCCCTCCATTCTTTGGGTATGATAGCAGTTGTTAAATTCATTGATTATGGAAACTATGAAGAGGTACTACTAAGCAATATCAAGCCCATTCAAACAGAGGCATGGGAGGAAGAAGGCACCTACAACCAACCTCTGACTCTGGAGTTGCATAGAGGAGGTGATGGTCAGCCAAGATGATCCACTCAGCCAATCCAGCTGTTTTATCAATCTCCCCAGGCTCGGAACTAGCATGGAACGAGTCTTTGTGAAGAAAGGAGCTGTTGACCGAAATATCCTGGTTGAAACCTGTTGATAGATTTTCTACTCTCCCTTCAGAATAAGAAGTAGACACAATGAATATTATTATATGAAGAAAAAAAAAGCAGATTTTAGGGTGGAAAAAACACAGAGAATGTGAAAAAATACTGAAATAAATCAAATACCTTTTGCAAATGGAAGGAAGAATTTTTTCTTCTGCCATAAATAAAACCATTGTGCTATTATAAAAACAAAACAGAAAAATGAAAACAAAAACAAACAAGAAAATAGAATGATTGCTATTGAGTGCTGGGGTAGAAGGAAGAAGGGAGTTGTTCGATGAGTATGGAATTTCAGTTGTACACACTGACAAAGTTCTAGAGATCTGTTGTACAACAACATGCATATAGTTAACACTACTACACTTAACAATTGTCAAGAGGTTAAATTTATGTTTTTTACCACATTAAAAATTAAAAAGAATGAGCATGTGACCTAATTCTAGCCAGTAAGACTAGAAGGGAAGTCAACTGGGTGGGTAGGAAATCTTTGTCTGCTCTTAGGAAAGTGATTTAAGAAATGGTTGTCAGGAACTGTTGCATCTGTTTTCTTACCAATCCGAGGATTAACACACAACAGACTCATAGGAAACAAACCAGAACACTGACTTCCTGTGTTGAAGTTGCCATACTTCTGAGAAATAGATCTCCTTATTACTCAATCCAGCAGAGTGTTTTGTTACTTGCAGCACAGAAACATCTTCTCTGAAAAATTTAATTTTTCCTTATTGTAATATTGTCCTTCCTGCCCTTGTTTTGTTTACATTTGTATTTTTCTGGCATCTTTTGGCCCATTCTTTCATTTTCAGCCTTTCTTTATCTTTTTTCCTGTCTACCTTTTAAACAACCTGTAGCTGGGTTTTGTTTCAGTTGAGTCTGGCAGTATGTCTTTTCATGAGAGTATTTGTAGGAGTCTTATGTACTAATCGATATCTTGATATTCCTTCCATAATCCCTTGTTATTTATTTTTACTTGGTTGTTTACTGTTTCTTTCCCCCTAATTAATTTGTAAGCCCCATGTTACTTTTCAATTTTCAGCTCTTATAATTAGATATCTATTTCTTTTCTATTATTTGAAAACACAATGCCCAATATTTCTCCCATTAAGAATGTTCAACTTCCTCACCGTCCTTCCCAATAAGACAAGATCTTTAGAATATTTTTCCATCCCTCCTTTTCTCCTAGCCTCCTCCAATTGCCTTCCAAATGCTTTTACTTTGTTCCTATCCCCAACCACCTGCTCCTAGGAATTGCTGAACACCTTTAGTGCTTTTAGTTCAGGGCTATTATTAGAATATCCCTGGCTTTAAGTCTCTTCTATTTCGATGTTCCTTATTTTTACATATGCTCAGACAATTTATCATTATTAATTTAAATTTAAATACATTTATCTTACAAAGTTCTTTGCTCATTAGTCTTTTCCTCTCTTCTTCATAGACCCTTGAGTGCTCTGTTCACATTCATTTACTGTTGGGACACACTTTCGTTAAGTGTGTCCTTAAATCAGATATATTTTCTGAATCCTTGCATATGCACAAATCTGTCATCAACATGGGGTAATTGGGCTATAGGTCTTTTCTCTCACTCATCTATGGACACCATTCTGTCTTCTACTGTTGCAGATGAGACATTTATTGCCAATGCCATTAATAGAAAACTTGTTTCCTCTGTCCGAATCCTTTTTTTTTTTAAACAGAGTCTGACTCTGTTGCCTGGGCTAGAGGGCCATGGCGTCAACATAGCTCACAGCAACCTCAAACTCCTGGGCTCAAGCGATCCTTTCTGCCTCAGCCTCCTGAGTAGCTGGGACTACAGGCATGTGCCACCATGCCTGGCTAATTTTTTCTATATATTATTAGTTGTCCAGCTAATTTCTTTTTATTTTTAGTAGAGACGGGGTCTCACTCTTGCTCAGGCTGGTTTTGAACTTCTGAGTTCAAACGAATTTCCTGCCTCAGCCTCCTAGAATGCTAGGATTACTAGCGTGAGCCACTGTGCCAGGCCTCTGTCCGGATTCTTAAAAGGTTTTCCCTTTATCTTGGAATTTAGGAATTTCTAGAATGTACCTTGGGTGTGTGTGCCTGTGTGTGTGTGTGATATCTATACCATCCCTTCCTGGATCTTAGGTCTTTCTTCAGCTCTGAAAAAAATTATTCTATTGTTTCTTTAATTGTAATCTGTTCTTTGTGTTTCTTCCTTTATTCCTGGAACATCTGTTTGCATATTAGATCTCTTGGACTTACCTTTTAGTTCTCTGTTTTTTTTTTCTTTTATTGAATCTTTCTTAGTTTGAAAGGTTTCTTCCACTTGATTTTCCAGGCCACTATTTGTCATCTACTAGTCCCCTGCACCCTTCACAGCTTTCAGTACAGATGCTCACAGATGTCAGGGTTTGTTCCTCTAAGTAAATGCCAGCTTCTGTACTCAATATTCCCTGAGATTAAAGACATTTGACATTGGAAAAAAAAAAAACAAAAACAGCTTACCAAGAATTTGTAAGAGTCATTAGCCTTTATACTGGAACAGTACAGTCTCAAACTTTATAAAATAAAACCTGGTAGAAGAACTATGAGGAGAAATGTATTAATCCACAATCTTACTGAGAGACTTTTACACATCTCTCTCAGACACCGCAAGATCAATTAGACAGAAAATAGGAATAAAGACTAGAATGACACGATTAACAAGCAGGACATATGTACAGCCATGCAACCAATGAAAAGAAATACACATTCTTTTCAACATAAGATATCTCTGAAAATTTACCATGCAATAGACCACAAAGGAAGTTGTCTACAAATCACCCCCCACCCACAAATATGTACATACATACATACCTTGTTCACTGACCACATGGACTTGAAAAAGAATCAACAATATAAAAATTTGTTAAATGTTCTATACATAGCTGTAAATTTTAAAGTATAGATTTCAGTGTCTTTTTAGTTAAACATAGCATATAAAAATTAAACTCTAAACATTTGGAACTAAGATAATGAAAGCAGTACATTTTTATGTACACAAAGTAGTGTTCAGTGAGAAATTTGTATTCTTAAATGTCTGCATTAAAGAAAGATTGAAAATAAATGAGCAAAGAAACTGAGAAAAAGAACAACATAATAAACGTGAATAAAGTAGAGTGAAGGAATTTCAGAAATATTGAAGAAAGATAAACAAATAATCAATTTAAGTTTATTAATAAAATCCAAAGCTAGTTCTTTAAGAAGTCTAATAATATAAAAAAATCTTTGGCATGATTTATCAAAAAGAAGAGAGCAAAAGGTGCAAAAAAAGGCACAGAGTAAGTTTAAAAATACATTTAACACAATCTATGGTAGAATGCATAATTGTTCACAATTCTTCCTGCCTCCCATATCAATATCCTTTGTCATGTACATTTGCCATTCCTCCTGGTAAAGGCAGAGTATGTCTACTTCCATTCAAAATGTTACACTGCACCATGAGACTTATTTTAACTGGTGAGTAGAGTGACAGTGTGCCAATTGTTAAACTAGGCCTTAAGGGATGTCACATATTTCCACTTATCCCTCTTGTACTTCTACCATCACCATGAGAAGAGCATGTCTTTGGTAGCCAGTTGGTCCAAGAAGAATATGAGACATGTCTTCAGATATGGAGCCAAGCCTAGCCAATGCCCAACTATCTTGTAGATCTTGAGCTGAATTAAATATTGCTTTACACTACTAAGTTTGGGGTGGTTTATTACACAGCACTACTACAGCTATGCCAAGTTGTACACTATGTTACCAATAAATTTGAAAAATGAGAAAATACAGATTATTTTTCTTGAAAACTATTTTGACAAAATAGACCCAAGACGAAGTAGAAAATCTGAACAGAGAAATTATCACAAAAGAAAAATCAGTGATATTGCAAAGTTCTTCCATTGCCAAGTGGCACGTTCTACTAAGTCTAAGAACAGATTATTCTCGTCTTATACAAACTATTACAGAACGTGGAAAAAGGTCAGAAAGTATCCAATTCATTTTTGAAAAGGCAACATAACTTAATAACAGAGCCAGACTAGACAAGAAAAAAAAAATCATTGACCAAGCTTAATGAACCTCTATCTAGAAATTCTAAATTAAATAGCAACAAATCAAATTCAGCGGTGAACTAAAGGAACAGCCATGACAAGTGTGAGAATGGCACTTGTCTCTGACAGACAACGGCATGAATAACATTGAGAGAAAAATGCCAAACTGTGAAAAATATTTTAACGTATATATAATAGACAAATAATTAGTATCTAGAACATATTTTTTAAAAACTTGTATAAACCATTGACAGAGGAAAAATAACCCAATAAAATGTGTACAACATGTAAGCAGTTATTTTCATGGGTAGTACAAAAGAACAATAAACATGAAAATATTCAATCATTAGTAATCAAAGAAATACTAGTTTAAAAAATTAGTTATTTTGTGCTATCAGATTAGTCAAAAATAACAAATCTGATAATATTATACCAAGTATTGGAGAGATGTGGGGAAATAACTCCCATTCGATGCTGATGGGCCGATAATTTTTAACAACCTCTTTGGAAAGCAATTTGCCCATATTTGGTAAAATTGAAAATGTATATGTATACCATGGAGTACTACTCAGCCATAAAAAATGATGAGGTACCTCATGTATTATCCTGGATGGAGCTGGAGCACATTCTTCTAAGTGAAGTATCACAAGAATGGAAAAAAAAAAAACACTACATGTATTCACCATTAAATGAGTACTGATTGATCAACACTTATGTGCATATATGGAAGTAACATTCATCAGGTGTCAGGCAGGTGGGAGTGGGGAGAGGCGATGGGTAAACTCAAACCTAACAGCTGCGGTGTATACTGTTTAGGGGATGGCATGCTTGTAGCTTTGACTCAGGTGGTGCAAAGGCAATTTATGTAACCAAAACATTTGTATCCCTGTAATATTCTGAAATAAAAAAAAGAAAATGAGCATGCCTTATGAGGTAACAGTTTGTCTATAGGTATATATTAATATGTAGAGATACTAGGAGGTGGAGGAAGAAAAGATAATTAGTGAGGCCCTGATGTCCTGAAGGGAAACGACCTCAATTATGTTTCATATAAATATAAATGCTATGAAAATATTTTTTAGCTGGTCCATTTTGTTGGAAAGCCCCATATCACGTTTGGTGGTCAGATGGTACATATGAAGAAGCCACGAAGGAAAATGTACATTAAAGCATTGTTTATTTTGGCAAACTTTGGAAACAATCGAATGCCAACCATTGAGAGTATGGTTAAAGAAATGGTATTAATTGCAACTGTACATTTATTTAGTGAAATACTAAGTAGCCACTAATATAAATGGTTATGAAACCTAAGTAGCACCGTAAGAACTGGTTACCATACTTAAAAGCAAAAAAAACCACAATACAAAATAATATTCATAATTATACCTGTGTGAAAAATACAAAGATAGGGAGGATTAAAAAGAAGTATGTCAAAAAGATAATGAGTGAAGATCATGCAGTTAAGAGTGGCTTTTTATTTGTTTTTCTTTACTTTCTAAATAAACTGATGTAGCAGTATCACCTTGTATTTAAAAAATAATTAAAAGATCTATAGAGATGTATATAAAAGACCCATATACCTTACACAATTTGTAGGGGGAAAAACTACTTGCAATTTATTTTTCCGGGTGGAAAAATATTTACATTTGTGAAGAGAGAAGTCGAAATAATACATAAGATGTGAACCATGAATTGCATACTATCTCCAGCAAAGTTATAATATTATCAGGAAATTTCAAGAAATAAAATATTCTGCTTAGTTTGGTTAGCAATATCTATGGAATTATAATGCAACATACTTTGTATTACAATTCTACTAAATACAACTTAATCCATTTCAAATCTGTATTAATGAAAGTGTATGTATTTAATTAGAGACCCAAGGAATCACTAATAGCAGCTAAAAAAACCACATAGACATTCTATAAAAAAGACATCTGCACTAAAATGTTTATAGCAGCACAATTCACAATTGCAAAGATGTGGAAATCACCCAAGTGTCCATCAATACATGAGTGGATTAATAAAATGTGGTATATGTATACCATGGAGTTCTACTCAGCCACAAAAAACAATGGTGATATAGCACCTCGTATATTATCCTGAATAGAGCTGGAGCCCATTCTACTAAGTGAAATATCACAAGAATTGAAAAATAAGCACCACATGGACTGACTATCAAATTGGTATTGACTGATCAACACTTACGTGCACATATAGTGGTAACGTTCATTGGGTGTCAGGCACGCGGGAGGGAGAGGAGGGAATAAGTATATTCACACCTAATGGGTGTGGTGCGCACTGTCTGGGGGATGGACATGCTTGAAGCTCTGACTCGGGTCAGGCAAAGACAATATATGTAACCTAAACTTTTGTATCCCGTAATATGCTGAATTTTTAAAAAAATAAAATAAATACAAATGACTGTGATCAAGTATTGTTTTTTAATAGAAAAGAGACCAAATGGAATTCACAGGGTAATCTCAAAATATTTATATATTTTTCTTTCTTTAAGTGGAATGATTTCTTACACCCACCTGCTTAAGTCAATGTTTAATTATTCTCCAACTATGCCTGCTAAAGCAGAAGAAGCTTTTCTCCTCTGTATAGTACAATTTCATTTTATATAATTTAGAAGTGGAAAAATTTTAATTAACCTTGATTAATGCAGTTGTTGAAATGAGGGATACCAATGGGACATAGTAGCCTGAGATGTGCTTCCATTACATGAGATGGAAGGCTTTGGTATCTCTAATCAACTTGTCTTTTATTGAGTTTTATGAAGAATACCACCACCCTCTCTATCCCCATTTTTTGGGGGAAATAATTTTGTTAAATGTGTGTCTAAATCTTACACAGCTACTAGTCAATAAAGGTGGAAACAAGAAAAAAAAACACATAGATCTGGATTCCTCACTGTTTATTCTACTTAACTTTGAAAATGATTTGAAATTTGTGGGTTGGTTTTTAGAAGTAATTATACATACATAATATATATTTTTTTAGTAATATTCTTCAAGAAGTTTCCCCTGAATTGTTTTATTTTTTACTATTTTATAAGAAGTTATTTTTTAATTTTTTTTGTTTTTTAAATATTTAGTACTTATTGATTTACTTAATGGTTGTCAATCTATGCATTAAACAGATATATATTTGTGAGATCTCAGTGTTTTCAAGGGAGATAGATAATCAGCTTGTCTCCCACCAGGGTCTAAATGATTTGGAAATGCTCAATTTCATTAGGAATTAGATTTTTTGCCCATGAGGTGGCCAGCTGCTTTCTTGACACAGCTGCTGTTTTAAAAGATGTAAACCGTACATACATTTGTCTTTCCCAGTTGATATTCTTTGTTTTGTGAATGTTACCATCTCTGAGAGTACAGTCATTCAATCTTAAATTACATTACTCCTTGGAATAAAATACGTAATCTTTTACAAAATGTAGCCATTGTTATCAATTAAAAAAAATCAGGTGACAAAATCCCTGGTAAATAGAAATCTTCTTACTTTCAAAGGAGTAAACATTGTGCAAGTGACCTGGTGATTGGGTTTCTCAGTTGCCGAAACTGCTCTCATTCCTCCATTTATCCAACCATCCATCCATCCATCCACTAATTAATTAAAACAATCACTTACTGGATGTATTTTCTGTGTGAGGCACAGAGTGCTGGGCTGTTGTGAAGTTCAATTCCATGAGGGATGGTACTTTGGAATCATGAACAGTTTTCACCTCTTGTTTCTTCTGAGGTACGTAAAAGTGAGTGGTCCTTACCATAGACTTTGAAGAACCTCAAGTCCAATCTTTTTCATCTGGGATCCCATTTCTCCAAAAATTGGGCATGAATTTGCTTTCCCATTTTTTCCTTCCAATCATTAGTTTGGATAATACCCATGGGATTGTCAACCTGTTCTTGTCTGAATTTAATTTTTTTTCCAATATGGCTTTATAACAAAAACTTGTCTGAATTTTTTGCTTGTTTATTAGTTCATCTGTTCATTCATGTATTTAGTACTTGTTATAAAGCTAATATAAAGCTTGGTACTGTAGGTTGATAAAAACAAAATGCAAGAATTGGTTTGTGCTTTTCTGAAACTTACAATTAATCACCTCTCCTCTGGGATTCTGAAGTACTTTATACATGCTCTGGTACAGCTTTTTCATATAGTGTAATAGTTAATTACCAATATACCATTAATTTCTAACACCTGGCACAATTCTTGGCATATTTTAGACATCCGTTGCTTTGTGAATATGTAATCTAGACAGGGATACGACATCTACACATGTTTTACACATAAAACTATCAATACAAGTTGTATTTAGGAGCCAAAATAAATTCTATTAACTATAAATACTATGACAGTGCTAAGACAGGGAAAAGCAAAATATTCCTTTTTTCATGCCGTGTTTCCATCAATAAATGTCCCTCCTCATCCATGTTCTATCCCAATTCCAGTTGAATACGTCTTTAGTGATGTCACCCAAGAGCACAACTCTTACTTCTTAATTAGTTAAATCTCTTTTTGTAACAGCTTATCAAGTGTACATGAATCCTGAAAAAATTATAAAACTTTAAAAGCAATCACTGGTAATATTTGCCTCTACATCTTTCAGGATATCTTGCACAAAATAGATCTTCACTAATTATGTGAGTATTGTTTGCCTGATGCATAGAACAAACTACTTTAAATTTTTTTCAGGTAAAATTTGCAAGTCAGTAGGCTCTTGTGAATGAAAATACTGAATATAATGCATTCATGTTATTTAGATTACTTGTATCTGTATGCTTTACAGTATACAAATGTTTTATATACATTTTACTACTGAATATTTTTCAATTTGGAGTCACGTTTGTAATCCTCATTTTATAGACGATTATGCTGAGACTAAGTTGAAGTAACTTGCCCCTGGTCTCACTGATATATGGCAAGGCTAGACTTGAATCTAGGTCCTCTCAAACCAAATCTCTTGTTTTCTAATATATTATATGGTGTACTAATTTTTTTCCTTATTAATTTAATTACAAAACATGAAAGTGTTTAAATTCTGCTAAAGTGATTACTGGCACAAATATCATGAATAGTAACAGAGAAGATTATTAAAGGCAGAGTTATTAAAAAAGGGAACATTTTAAAAATTAGAAACATTTATGGATGTACTGTGATTATATCAGGGATAATTTTATTACCTCACACAAAGGCAGAGTTAATTTACTAGGACAGGTTGTTAAAAGCTTAGTTTTTCTTTTTTGAAAAAGTGAAAATTTTAATGTAAAATGGTATAAATCTGCAAGACACAACTACAAAAAATATATAATAAATGGGAAAAAATTTAATTCTGAGAAAAGAATGAGGTCCACTGATTTATACGAAGAGATAAATGAGGTCCTTAAACTTGGGAAAATTAAAATGGCAGTAAATTGAACTGGAGAAAATCAGTCTTCAGAGTGATCTAGTGCTGTTTCACACGGGAACATGAAAAAAATTTCACCAAATTTTACTCCCTATTGTCCTATATGTATTTGTTATCACCTCTCTTTATTCTTTTCTCTCTCTTTCCTTCCCCCCATCACACTCTCTTTTCTTTCTTTCTTTCAGTTCCAAAATACTTAGCATCTTTGGTGATTTTATATCTAACGGTACATTTCACCAAAGCTTAGATCAGTGCTATACTGTCAATATCCACGAGGTGTCACTGTAACATAATATTTGGTTTGGAACCTTGCTTTTTCACTCTTATTTGCTTATTTGTGGTGAGCTGCAACTTGAACTTCTCAGATCAGGTGTCGCTGGAAGCTGCTAGTTGCTCTGAGGGAAACTGACAAGGCTGGTGTTGGGAGTTCTGTAAAAAGCTGAGGGCTGGACTAATGACGTTACTGATGGGCAATGCTGACCACACCCGGACCAATTGGAAGGGATGCTTTTCTCCTTTTTTCTGTCACCCCGCTTTGTGTCCCTGGTAACAGAGCACATAGGAACTCATTGGTCAAGAGAGTTTGGGAAAGACAGTTTGTAGAGTTTCAGCACAGAGTAGGAAAGAGAAGGCTTGCAGCTGAGAAGTATTAATAATAAGTAAATAAGCAGCACGATTATGTCAGACAACAATACTATATAGGTAGATTGCGATAGTGGCTGGAGTCCTCGTATCATTTAGAAAGAGAGTAAAAACAATTATCTTTAAACTTTTTAAAAGTTAAATATGCATATTATAATCTCCAGGGTACCTACGATAAGGACACAAATAGACTGTATAACTTTCAAAGCAGGAAAAGGAAAAAAATGGAATGAGGGGGAAAAGCCCATCAGTCCAAGAGAAGGCAAGAAAGGAGAAAAAAGGATTATTATAAAGTAACGTAAATAAAATGAACAAAATAGGATATTAGAAATAAATCCAAATATATCAATAATCATAATTTAATTGGATGGAATTTTTCAGTTAAAATATATAGAGTTATCAAAACAGCACAGTACTGCCATAAAAAGATACATAAACCAATGGATCAGGATAGAGAGACCAGAATTAAATCCACGCATTTATGGTTAATTGATTTTTAACAAAGATGCCAAGAACACGTAACAGGGAAAAGGACAATCTCATCAATAAATGAAGGTGGGAAAATTGGATATCCACATGCATTAGATTTCCACATGAAATTAGACCTCACCTGACACCATATACAAAAGCAACTCAAAATAGATTAAAGATTTAAATGTTACAAACCGTAAAAGTGCTAGAAGAGAACATAGGGGAAATGCTTCATGCATTGGTCTGGGTGCTGATATTTGGATATGACCCCAAAAGCACAGGCAACAAAATAAAAAATAGACAAATGGGAATACATCAAACTAAAAAGCTTCTGCACAACAAAGGAAACAACAGAGTAAAAAGGCAACCTATGGAATGAAAGAAAATATTTGCAACATGTATCTGATAAGAGATTAATTTCCAAAATATATAAGGAACCTCTAAAACTCAATAGCAAGAAAATATATGACATGATTAAAAAATGGGTAAAGAACCTGAATAGATATTTTTCAAAAGAAGACATACAGATGGCCAATAGGTATACGAAAAGCTGGACAACATCGCTAATCACCGGGGAATTGCAAATCAAAACCGCAATGAGATATCATTTCACACCTGTTAGAATGGCTATTATCAAAGAGACAAAAGATAACAAGTATTGGAGAGGACATGGAGAAAGGAGAACCCTTGAACACTGTTGGTGGGAATGTAAATTAGTACAGCCATTATGCAAAACAGTATGGAGGTTCCTCAAAAAATTAAAACTGGAGCTAGTATTCGATTCAATAATCCCACCACTGGATATATACCCCCCCCAAAGGAAATGAAATCAGTGTGTTGAGGAGATTGCAGCATTATACACAATAGCTAAAATATGGAATCAAGTGTCCATTGATGGCTAAATGGATAAAGAAAATGTGGTATATATATATATATACACACACACACACACACACACACAAGGGAATACACAAGGGAATACTATTCAGCCTTAAAAAGAAGGAACTCTTACCATTTTTGACAACATGGACAAACCTGGAGGACACTATGTTAAGTGAAATAAGCCACAGAAAAAAAGACAAACATCATATGATCCTACTTGCATATGGAATCTAAAAAAATTGTACTCGCAGAAGCAGAGAATAGAATGGTGGATACCAGGGGCCAGGGATGGGGCTGGAATTGGGGAGATACTGGTCAAAGTATACGAAATTTCAGTTAGACAGGAGGAACAAGTTCAAGAGTTTTACTGTACAACATGGTGGCAATAGTTAATAACAATATAGTGTATACTTGATAATTGTTAAGAGAATAGATTTTAAGTATTCTTACCTCAAAAACATGATAAATATGTGAGGTAATATGTACATTAATTAGCTTGATTTACCCATTCCACAATGTATATATACATCTATTAAAAACATCAGGTTGTAGACCATAAATATATATAATTTTTATTTGTCAGTTGAAAAAAAGCACACGTATAAGAAAGGATTGATTAGATCTCAAAAGTATCTATATATGCTCTGATAATATATACATCTTAAACATTGAGATCCAGAAAGGCTAAAAGTTAAAACAAAGATGTGAGTAGGGAGTGAAAAGCAACTACTAACAAAGAGGAGACTGGTATAGCTATAGACATCAGACAAATTGAACTTTCAGAAAGAAACATTATTGCAGTTGGGAAGAATTTTGATAAAGGGTTTAATGTACCAAGAATATGTAATCACAAGTGCGTACACCCCATCAGGGTAGTTTCAAATTATATAAAGTAAAAACCAATGGAAATACAAGGGAAAATAGACAAATCTACAACCCTAGTTAAAGATTTTAATACACTTCTCTCAGTATTTGTTAGATTACGTGGGCACAAATATGATTAAGGAAACAGAAGATTTAAGAGAACAAAATTGACAAGCTTAATTTAATGAACATATGCAAAACATTGCTGCTAACTATATGAGAACACACATTCTTTTCAAGCATACATGGAAGTTTTAACAAAAGTGTACAGAATGTCAGTTTATAAAGCAAGTTTCAACAAATTTCAAACAGCTGATATCATTAAGACCACATTTTCTGACCACAGTGTAATTGAATTAGAAGTTAATATTAATAATACAGGCCGGGCCCGGTGGCTCACGCCTGGAATCCTAGCTCTCTGGGAGGCCAAGGCGGGCAGATTATTTGAGCTCAGGAGTTTGAAACCAGCCTCAGCAAGAGCGAGACCTCGTCTCTACTAAAATTAGAAAAAAATTAATTGGACAACTAAAAATATATCGGAAAAATTAGCTGGGCATGGTGGCGCATGCCTATAGTTCCAGCTACTTGGGAGGCTGAGACAGGAGGTTCGCTTGAGCCCAGGAGTTTGAGGTTGCTATGAGCTAGGATGATGCCACGGCACTCTAGCCCAGGCAACACAGTGAGACTCTGTCTCAAAAAAAAAAAAAAAATAATAATAATAGAAAAGATAACTAATGTATTTTCAGTAAGTTAAAGACATTGTAAACTAACTTTTTGGTCAAAGAAGGGATTATAAGAGAAATTAGAAAATAGTTAACAGTGGAAAATAAAAGTATTATATCAGAAAACTTGTAGGATGCAAAATCAATAGTTGATAGTCAATCAATTCAATCAATAGTTGAATCAATAGTCAAAAATTATCCCACACATAAACACTCAGTGGGTTTTATTGGCAAATTCTACAAACATATCAGGAACAAAAAATTCCAATCTTGCAACTATTTATAGAATATATTAAGAAAAAGGAAACATTCCCCATTTCATCTGGTGAGGTTGGCATAACTTCGAAAACCAAATTGCATAATGATAATATAAAAAAGGAAATTAGACTAACCTCATGCATGACATCAATGCAAAAATCCTTAGCAAATCAAATTCAGGAAATATAGCAGAAATAATACAATTTGATCAAGTTGAAGGAATGTGAGATTGATTTAACATCTAATTGGTTATTAGTTTAAATCACTATAGTAGTAAAAGATAAAAATTATATAGTCAATATAATTTAATTAATTTGTGATACAAGCTCTAAAACTTGATAGATTAGATAGTAACTTCCTTAACTTATAGAGGTATCTATAAAAAGGGAAATAATAACAATAAATTACAAGATGTATTTATTTCAGATATTTTAGGAAATATTTCTATCTAAAATTAAGAACCATAAAAAGATTCCTGTCACTGTCACTTCTATTTAACATTGCATTAAAGGTGTTAGCCAGTGAAGTAAGACTGGAATGGATTCACAGATTATATGATTATTTATGTAGAAATCCTAAAGAATCTAAAGATAATAATAAGGCTTAGCATGGCTCCCAGATATAAGATCCACATAATACATTGGATGCATGTGCAGAACTATATACATGTATAGACTAATATTTATATATTGGCATCAAACATAAAATTAAAAAATAAAAATTATGTTGTGTAACAGAATAACATGCCTAGGAATAAATTTAACAAATTAAGTGTAAGACTTTTTTGTAGAAAATTATAAAACCTTATAAAAAGAAATTAAAACAAAACACACATAAAAAGCAGAGCCGTCCCATGTTCAAGAACAGGAAGACTCAAAAGTCATTTTTTGCCTAAATTAATATACTGTATAATTTCAATCTCATTCTAGGTGCTTTGGGGGGGAGCTGTATACAAGATGTAAATACATTTTTAATTGTGTGATCTATCTTATCATAAAAACTAATATTGCAAATAAGAGAAATATGGGATTATAACATTTCCAATTTCGTGTGGAACGGGAGCCTAAGAACATCTATAATTCCTAGTTGAATTATCATTCCAGCCACCATTGTGGTTCTCAGAAGTTGGGTGTACATAGCACCCAGCTATGTGTGGACAGAGACAAAAGATTCCTCCAATTTCATGGATTAAGGTTCCACACCAGAAAAACATTTGGCATAGGCAAAAGTATGTGATACTCTTTTGCTTCACTTTTGTTTTTCTGAAATGATTTAAATAAATAACTTCATGATATTTTACCCCTGAATATACCATTATACATCTCTAAACAATAAGAACATTTTCCTACATAACCACAATATCATTATAAAATGTAACAAAATTAATTTGCTAATATTAATAATTATGAATGATTATAAAAGCCAGTCTATATTCGAATTAACCCAGTTATGCACTGTGCATTGTGTTTCCCCTTCATTTTTCTTAACTCTTTTAGACCACAGAACCTTATGCTGCTCTCATTTCCTGTCTCCAGGGGTATCATGAAGAGCCTTTCGTATCCCGCCAAGGCTGACTTGCTGCATAATTGCTTAACTTCCCTTCACCTCAGTCTGCAGTTTCAATCTGATCTCACCTTGGAGTAAGGGAGAAAATAATCACTAGTTTATAAAATTCTCAAAGAGAGAAAGTCTTATATTAACACATTTTTGTTTTCATTTATGGTCTATATAAGATATTCAGAAAATGTTAGCTAATTCAAATTATTTACATTAATGTGAGCTGTACAATTTGTTGGTTGTAGGTCAGGTGGTTATAAACTGGTCATTTCTTGTATTCTCAATAGTAGGTTGTTCAAATACTTGTTAATTG
This sequence comes from Avahi laniger, assembly GCA_963575035.1. Taxonomy (NCBI): domain Eukaryota; kingdom Metazoa; phylum Chordata; class Mammalia; order Primates; family Indriidae; genus Avahi; species Avahi laniger. The sequence continues at coordinate 18,054 of CAUYSK010018329.1, forward strand.
GTGCTGCCTAACTAAAAATTCCTATTTTCAAAGTATTTAATATATTTAGTCAAGTGTGAAGATATTTTAGAAAAATCTTCATGGATTTTCAGGTCCCTATTTTGTATTCATTTTCTCTCTTCTCCCATTTCCCTATCATCTCTTATTGTTCATATGTAACTTTTTCACTGCATGAAATGATATATAACTTTTAGTGTCTTCTAACCTTAATGCATATGCTATTTAGAGATCTAGAGAGCAGTTGGAAATGGAATAGCTTATATCAAGTATAAACATTGATATGATCTTTAGCTTAATTAAAACCACAGGAACCAATCTGGAAAAAAAAAAAAGGCAATTTCTAAGCAGGTATTTGGAAAGTCTATCCTGAGATATCTGGTTGATTAGACACCCTGGAGACAGCATACTTCTTTCTGTAACTATCTTTTAGAAGTTAATGCTTTTATGTTAGTCATGTATACTACTATCTCTTCCTGCAGGCTATCTATGACTTTTAATTCTTTAAGGAAAAGAATTATTCAACTAAATAAACAATCAGCACTAAAAATTGTTTTAAATTATATATGAAGATTTCACTTGTATAATATATTTCCAGCATTTGGGCAATCTTAGTATAGATTTTATTTTCTTTGTACCTTTGTTTTCCTAAATTGGAGAAATAACTTATTTTATCCTGTATTTTCAGTTAGCTCAACTGCTGAATTCTATAGAGACATCAGACTTATAGTACATATATATCTGCACATTTATTCAACAAATATTGATTAATCACACTCTGGGTGTAAAGTAGTCTCAGAGGTACAGGGAGGGTATAGAGGAATGGACAAGACAAAGCCATTCTTCTCTGTATGTCTCTCCATATATTTTATATATACCTTCATATATTTCTTTGTATCCTTTTTTTTCTTCTATGTAACCTTTTAACTCATTTGAACTACATCCTTTGTAGGTCTAAATCTTTCCATCTACACTCTCGGGAATATTGTGTAGTTTGTTTTCCTCTTCCTATCGTGAAGTTTTTCTATCCTTAGCAGTATTAATATATGTTTGGTGCTCTTTTTTAAAAGTTTTAATTGATGCATATTAATTGTACAAATTTATGGAGTACAATGTGATATTTTGATACATGTATGCATTGTATGATGATCAAATCAGGTAATTAGCATATCCATCACCTTAAGCATTTATCACTTCTTTGTAGTGAGGACATTCAAAATTTTCCTTTCTAGTTATTTTGAAATATTCAATACATCATTGTTAAGTATAGTCACTGTACTGTGCAATAAGACACCCATACTTATTCTTCCTATCTAATTGTAACTTTGTACCTGTTGACCAGTCTCTCTCCATTCTCCCCTCCCAACCCTCCTCTCTAATCTCTGATAACCACTGGTCTATTCTCTGCTTGCATGAGATCACCTTTTTAGATTCCACATATAAGTAAGATTATGTGATATTTGTCTTTCTGTGTCTGGTTTATTTTAGGTAACATAATCTCTTCTAGGTTCATCCATGTTGTCATAAATGATGAGATTTCATTCTTTTTTAAATGAATGAATAGTATTTCATTGTGCATATGTAGCACATTTTCTTTATCCGTTAATCCATTGGACACTTAGATTGATATCATATCTTGGTTATTGTGAATAGTGCTGCAGTAAACACTGGAGTGCAGATATCTCTTCAGCATGCTGATTTCATTTCCTTTGGAGATAAGATATATATACATATATCCAATAGTGAGATTGCTGCATCGTATGGTAGTTCTATTTTTTAATTTTTTGAAGACTCTCCATACTGTTTTTTATAATGGCTATACTACTTTACATTCCCACCAAGAATATGCAAGGATTCTCTTTTCTCCACATCCTCACCAATCTTTGTTATCTTTTGTCTTTTCGATAATAGCCATTCTAACTGGAGTAGGGTAATATCTCATTGTGGTTTTGATTTGCGTTTCCCTAATGATTAGTGATGGTGAGCATATACATGTTGGTCATTTGTATTTCTTTTTTTGAGAAATGTCTACTAAAGTCTTTTGCCCATTTTTAAATTACATTCTTTTATTTTGCTACTGAGTTGAATTTCTTAGATATTCTGGATATTAACCCCTTGTTACATGTAAATATTTTCTCCCATTCTGTAGGTTGTCTCTTCACTCTGTTGATTGTTTCTTTTGCTGTACAGAAGCTTTTTAGTTTGATATAGTCCCACTTGCATATTTTTGTTTTTGTTGCCTGTGCTTTTGAAGTAAGATCCAAAAATTTCTTGCGTAGGTCCATGTCTTGGAGTGTTTCCCTAATGTTTTCTTCTGGTAGTTTCATAGTTTCAGGTCTTACATTTAAGACTTTAATTCACTTTGAATTGACTTTTGTATATGGTGAAATACGGAGATCCAGTTTCATTCTTCTTCATATGAATATCCAGTTTTCCCAGCACCATTTACTGAAGTGACTATTCTTTCCCCAATGTGTGTTTTTGGCGGCTTTGTAGAAAATTGTTTGGCTGTAGACGCATGGATTTATTTCTGGGCTCTCTATTCTGTTTCATTGTTCTGTATGTATGGCTTTTTTGTTTTGTTTTGTTTTGTTTTGTTTTGACAATACTGTGCTATTTTGGTTACTATAGCTTTGTAGTATATTTTGAAGTCAGGTAGCATGATGACTTCAACTTTTTTTTTTCCACCTCATGATTGCTTTGGCTCTTTAGGGTATTTTGTGATTCCATATGAATTTTAGTTCTTTTTTTAATATTTCCTTTTGAAGAATGTCATTGGTATTTTGATAGGGATTGCATTGAATCTGTAGACTACTTTGGGTACTATGGACATTTTTAACAATATTAACTCTTTCAACCCATAAACTTGGGGTATCTTTCCATCTATTTGTGTCCTTTTCCATTTCTTTCATCAATGTTTTATAGTTTTCAATATAGAGATCTTTCACCTCCTTGGTAAAATTTATTTCTAGGTATCTAATTTTTTTGTAGTTATTATAAGTGGGATGTTTTTCTTGATTTCTTTCTCAGATAGTTCACTAATAACATGTAAAAACACTACAAATTTTTGTCTGTTGATTTCATATCCTGCAACTTTACTTAATTTATTTATTAGTTATAATAGTTTTTTGGTGGAATCTTCAATATTTTCTATATAGTCATGTCATCTGCAAACAGGGACGGTTTGACTTCCTTCTTTCTAATTTGGATACTTTTAATTTCTTCCTCTTGCCTAATTACTCTGGCTAATATTTTTAGTACTATGTTGAATAGAAGTGATGAAAGTGGGCATCCTTATCTTGTTCCAGATCTGAGGGGAAAAGCTTTCCATGTTTCTTCATTCATTATAATGTTAACTGTGGGTTTGTCAAATATGGTCTTTGTTGTGTTGAGGTATGTACCTCCTATACCTAATTTTGTTGTGACTATTTTTTTTTAAATTAGGATGGGGTGTTGAATTTTGTCAAATGCCTTTTCTGCATCAATTGAAATGATCATATGATTTTGGTCCTTCATTCTGTTGATGTAATGTATCATATTTATAGATTTGCATATGTTGAACCTTCTTTGCATCCCTGGGATGAATCATACTTGATCACAGTGAATGATCTTTTTAATGTGCTGTTGAATTCAGTTTGCTAGCATTTTGTTGAGGATTTATATATATATGTTTATCAGGGATATTGGGCTGTAGTTTTCTTTTTCTGTTGTGTCCTTGTCTGGTTCTTATATTAGGGTAATGCTGGCCTTATAGAATGAGCTTGGGGGTATTCTTTCCCCTTCAATTTTCTTGAATAGTTTTAGGAGAATTGGTATTAGTTCTTCTTTAAATGTCTGGTAGAAGTCAGCAGTGAAGCCATCAGGTCCTGGACATTTCTTTGATGGAGACTGTTTATTAATGATTCAGTTTCCTCACTTCTTGGTCTGCCAGATTTTCTATTTCTTCATTATTAAGTCTTGGTAGGTTGTATGTGTCCAGAAATTTATCTTTTTGTTCTAGATTATATAATTTGCTGGTGTATAATTGTTCATAATAATCTCATCATCCTTCGTATTTCAGTGGTATCAGTCATAATGTTCTGTTTTTAATCTCTGATTTTATTTATTTGAGTCTTCTCTATTTTTTTTTAGTCTAGCTAAAAGTTTATCTATTTTGTTTATCTTTTTGAAAAACCAAATTTTTATTCCATTAAGTTTTTGTAATTTTTTAGTCTCTATTTCATTTATTTCTTCTTGGATCTTTATTATTTCATTCCTTCTGTTAATTTTGGGTTTAGTTTATTCTTATTTTCCTAGTTCATTGAGGTATATCATTATATTGTTTATTTGTCATCTTTCTTCTTTTATGATGTAGGAATTTAGTACTATGAACTTCCCTCTTAGAACAGTTTTTCCTGTATCCTAAATGTTTTGGTATGTTGGGTTTCCCTTTCATTTGTCAAGAAAATTTTAAATTTTCCTTTTAATTTATTCATTGACTTATTGGTTGTTCAGGAACATGTTGTTCAATTTTCATGTGTTTGTAAAGTTTCTGAATTTCTTCCTGTTGTTAATTTTCAGTTTTATAACATTGTGATCAAAAAACATAGTTGAAATAGTTTCAATATTCTTAAATTTGGGCTAAAGCTTGTTTCGTGGCCTAACATATGATCTATTCTAGAGAATATTCCATGTGCTGTTGAGAAGAATGTGTATTCTATAGCTGTTGGATGGAATGTTCTGTAAATTTCTATTAGGTCCATTTAATTTAGTCTATTGTGTGGTATAAATCCAATGTTTCTTTGTTTATTTTCTGTCCGGATGATCAGTCCATTACTGAGAGTGAGATATTAAAGTCCCTTACTATTATTGTATTTCAGTCTATCTCTCCCTTTAGATATAATAATTGCTATATATATTTAGGCTCTCTGGTATTAGGTGCATATTATTTACTTGTTGAACTGACCTCTTTATTATTATGTAATGACCTTCTTCATCTGTTTTTACAATTTTTATCTTAAAGTCTACTTTACCTAATATAAGTATATCTTCTCCTACTCTCTTTTGGGTTTCAATTTGCAAAGAATATCATTTTCCATTTCTTCACTTTCAGTTTAACGTGTGTTCTTACAATTAAAGTGAGTTTCTTATAGGCAGCATATTTTTGGATCTTTTTTGTTAGGGAGAGGAGGACAAGCTTAAACAATAGAAAGTTATTTTTTCATAGTTCTGAAGGCTAGAAGTTCAAGATCAGAGTATCTTCTGGGTTGATTTCATTCTAAAGCCTCTGTCCTTGGTCTGCAGATGGCCGCCTTCTTGCTGTGTCCTTACATGGTCTTTGCTCTGTCAAAAACACTCCTGGTTCCTGGTTGTGTTTTTTTGTGCCTTCTTCTACTTGTATATTTTTAAGTGGAGAATTTAATTCATTTCATTCAAGGTTATCAAGAACTTACTCCTGACATTTTGTTAATTGATTTCTGGTTGTTTGTAGATCCTTTTTTCTTTCTTCCTCTCTTATTGTTTTCCTTTGCGATTTGATGGTTTTCTACAATGATAACCTTTGATTACTTTTTTTAAATTTATGAATCTGCTATAATTTTTTTTTTGCAGTTACTCTGAGGCTTACATAAAAAATCTTATAGTTATTATAGACTATTTTAAGCAGATAAAAACTTAGCTTTGGTTGTATACAAATATTCTAGACTTTTCCCCTCCTCAAATTTATGATTTATTATTTTAATTTAGATCTCTTTATATTCTGTGTTCCTTAAAAACTTATTGTAGATATAATTATCATTTACCATTTTGACTTTTAACCTTCATGCTGGAGTCTTGAAAGATTATATAATGTAGTACTCTGAATTTATGAATTTACCTCTACCAGTGAGGTTTATACTGTCATATGTGTTTATGTTAGTAGTTGTCATCATTTTGTTTCCGATTGACGTACTCCCTTAAGCATTTCTTATTAGGCTGATCTTGTGGTGATGAATTCTCTCAGCTTTTGTTTGTCTGGGAAAGATTATTTATTTTTCATTTCTAAAGTATATCTTTGCTGGGTATAGTATTCTTGGCTGATAGTTTGTTTTTTTTTTTCTTTCAGCGCTTTGAATATATCATCCTATTTTCTTTTAGCCTGTAAGGTTTCTGCTGAGAAATCTTCTGATAGTCTAATGATGCAGTCTCCAAACCCCATGGACTGGTACCAGTCTGTGACCTGTTAGGACACAGGCCACACAACAGGAGGTGAGTGGTGGGTGAGCAAGTGAAGCTTCATCTATATTTACAGCTGCTCCCCATAACTTGCATCACCACATAACCTCCACCTCCTGTTAGATCAGCAGCATCATTAGATTCTCATAGGAGTACAAACCCTACTGTAAACTGTGCATGTGAGGGATCTAGGTTGTGTGCTTCTTATGAGAATCTAATGCCTGATGATCTGAAGTGGAGCTAAGGTGGTGATGCTAGCCCTGGGAAACAGCTGCAAATACACATTATTATTAGCAGAGAGGTTAAACTGCACAATAAATGTAATGTAATGCACTTGAATCATCCCCAAACCATCCCCCCACTGGGTCCATGGAAAAATTGACTTCCATGAAACTGGTCCCTAGTGCCAACAAGGTTGAAGTCTGCCAGTCTAATGGGGATTCACTTATATGTGATTTGACTTTTTTTTCTTGCTGCTTTTAGAAATGTCTCTTCATTTTTGACTTTTGACAGTTTGATTATAATGTGCCTTAAAGAGGACCTCTTTGGGTTGAATATACTTAGGGTCCTTTGAGCTTAATAGATCTGGATGTCCATAACTCTCCCAAGACTTGAGAAGTTTTCAGCTATTATTTTGTTAAATAATTTCTGTGCCTTTCTACATCCCTTCTCCTTCTGTGACTCCCTTATTACAAGTATTTTTTCATTTAATGGTGCCCTGTAAGTCCTGTAGCCTCCTTGGTTCTTTTCCATTCTTTTTTTTCTCTCATTTTCCCTTGAATGAGTTATTTCAAAAGACATATCTTCAAATTCAGAAATTCTTTCTTTTGTTTGATCTAGTCTGTTGTAGAAGCTCTCTATTATATTTTTTTATTTCATTCATTGAGTTATTCAGTTCCAAGATTTGTGTTTGGTTCTTTTTAATGATATCTATCCCTTTGTTGAATTTCTCATTCAGGTCATGGATTGTTTTTCTGATATTGTTAAATTGTCTATCAGTATTCTCTTGCATCTCACTAAATTTCCTTAAGCTTATTATTTTGATTTCCTTTTTAGGCAATTCATACATTTCCATTTCTTTGGGTTCTGTTACTAGAGACTTATTCTACTTCTTTGGTGATATTATGTTTCCTTGCTTTTTCACGTTTCTTGTGCTCCGGCATCTGGTAAGATGGTTGCCTCTTGCAATGTTACAGAGTGGCTTTTGTGTTTTATAGAGAGACTTTTGCCTGCAGATTTGTCTTAGGTTGTCAGTTGGGTAGGCTGTGTTGGCTTTGGTTCTGGATGGGCACAGTGATGTAGTTTATCTAGAGCTTTTTCAGCTTTAGTCAACTTCAGCAATGCCTGTGAGTGTCTTGATGGCCCAGGCTGCAAGAGTTAGTGCAACTGTCTGCTGGATTGGGACAGGGCTCCTCTGGAAGTGATATACCTGCCTGCTGAGTGTTGGGAATGGTCCAGCAGCTCAGGGCAGGGACCTCTGGACATAGAATGCGTAGTTGGTGAGTGCAGTGGTGGCATGTGGGGACTGTTCTTCTGGCTTGGGGCAGGGTTTTTTTTAGAAGCAGTGTGCCTGACTGCTTTAGAAGCAGGTGAGCCTGGCTGGGGACCAGTTTATTGACTTGGAGCAGAGCCCCTTGGAAGTGGTATACCCATTTAGTATTCATGCTGGTGATGTGCAGGGGCTGATTAGCTGGCTCAGGGTGACCCCCCCACCACCAGAAGTAGCACACTTGGCTGGTTGGTGAGTGCACCCAGATGTGCAAGGACCTGTCCACAGGATCAGAGCAGGGCTCCCTTGGGAGCAGTGTGGCTGGCTGATGAGTGTGCTGACTGTGAATGTGGCTGATATGGACTCCGCTTCTCTGCTGGGCATGATCACCTGTTGCTTTGAGTGTAGTGTGCCTTTTGGGGTCCAGTCCCAGGTCCCTGGACCGAGTCTCTGAGAGGCTGGGGTCAGGATACTTCAGTTATATAGATTGTGGAAGGCAGAATGCCTCCTAGGCATCTTGTTCCTAGTGGGTAGGGAATTGTATAAGCTCAGTGGGGAAATGATGTACTTCTATGTGTGAAGGTGGCATAATGTCATTGTAGCCCCCAAAATGAAAAGATGTAGTGGCTAATGGCTCCTGGAACAGGATGTACTCTAGCTACTGCTCTAGTTTCAGGGTGGCTCTGTACTGCTGCAGATTGGATTGGTGGAGAGGGGACACTAAAGAGGCTCCTTCTCTGGGGCAGTGCAGCTACTTGGGTGTTAGGCAGCTCCCCAAACTGGGCTTGGGGCCTGTGGGGACTGTAGAATTCTTTAGCAGCAAAGACTGAAGGTATCTACAACCTCAGTGTGGGCTTCTGGGGACCTCCTGCTTATCTTTTTATTGCTGAAGGAAGTGCCTCCTTGTTCCAGATAATCCCAGCCAGGGGGGTGGCATAGTAGAGGCATAGTTTGATCTTTATGTGGCCCTTTGAAGCTCTCTTTGCTCCCCTGATGTACTCCAGTGCTCTCCCTCAAGTAATCCAGTCCAAATGTAGTTCTTTATTTATTGTTTTGGTCCTTTTTTTGTGGAGAGTATGAGCATTAGGCTCTTCTAGTCAGCCATCTTGATCTACCTCTTTGTGCTTTTATAATTTTATTTTTGGATTGAAAATAAAATTTTAATTATTCTATAATTATAAACCTGGAATATATCTTCTTTTTTGATAATAGTTTCACTGAGATACAATTCATAGACCATGAAATTCACTCCTTTAAAGTGTAAAAGTAAATGATTTCTAGTATATTTATAGAGTTGTGCAATCATTGCCACTATCTAATTCCAGAACATTTTCATCACTTCAAAAAGAAACTGCATACTTATTACAGTCACTCTTCATTTCCCTCCCACCTCAGTCCCTGGCAACCACTAATATACTTTTTATCCCTATATATTTGCCTATTCTAGATATTTCATATAAATGGAATTATGCAATATATGGCTTTTCTTGTCTGCAGCCTTTCACTTATCATAATGTTTCCCAGGTTCATCTACGTTGTATCCTGTATGAGTGCTTCATTCCCTTTTATGGCAGAAAAAGATTTCATTGTGTGTATATAACACATTTTGTTTATCCATTCATCAATAGATAGACATTTGAATTGTTTTCACTGTTTGATTATTATAAATAATGCTGCTATGTATATTTTTGTTCAAGTTTTTGTATAAATGTATGTTTTCAATTCTAGAAGTAGAATTCCTGAATCATATGGTAAACTCTATATTTAACTATTTGAGGAACTGCGAAACTATTTTCCAAAGCAGCTGTACCATTTTACATTCTAGCAATGTATGAAGGTTCTAATGTCTCCACATCTAGTGGAAAGTAACTCTGTTGGTTGTTCTACTTGTTGCCTCGCCTCTCTACTTCCCCAAAGCATCCCCCACTAGGCCTGACCCAGCTTCATGGTGTGCTTAGATACTTACAAAAAAGTGGTCCTCTCACATTAGGTTTGCAAAGCTTCTTTCTTCACAAATACTATTTACTGTGCTTTCTGCTCACCTACTTTAATCACACTAAAAGACCGGTCTAGAATGTATTTATAATTTTCACTTATCAACCTTTCCCCCTGAGGGCTTTTGGTAACTAATCCCATTTCATCCTGCCCAACGACTTCACCATGAAATCCCAGGGCTCCTAAGGGAATCTTTCACTAGGTTGTGCACTTTGATGAAACTGATCCTGTCTCACATCTTTCTCCATTCCACCCTTCCAATGTGCCCTCAACAATTTACATCTTATCCCTCTTCCATGCAATTTGTTCTCTGAACTTTCTCTTGATGTTTTTGTTCAATGAATCTTGACTATCACCTAAGGACGCTGCTTTCTCTGCAGTACTTTTGAGTGGTGGCTATTTTTTCTCAAATATTCCATATTCCTAAGCCTGGAGGTAGGATGGGTGTCCTCCTCAGTCCATACCATTACTTCTAGAACATATGTTTCCACCCTCCCTAACACTCCTAGGCTTTGTAGTGGACTATAACATCTGCCACCCTCCTTGTTTCAATCATCTACATCCCCACCACCAGGAACTGCCCAGCTTTCTACTCTCCTTCATAGCACTTTTCCTGAAATTTTTTCAAACTCACTGCCACCACTTCCTCTCCTCTCATTTTCTCTTGAACCCACAGCAATCAAACTTTCATCCCCATCATTTCACCAAAACAGGTACTATTAGGGTCAGCAATGCATTCCATGTTGCCAAATCCAACAGTCAATTGTCAGCCATTATGTTATTTGGCATATCATAAGCCCTTAACATAGTGATCCTGCTTGACTTTCTTCATATAGCCTGTGGGTCCATATTCTCACTATCACTTCTTCTCAGGCTCCTTTGCTAGATCTTTCTCACCTTTCCACTCTCTAAGCTTAGGCTGCCCCATGCTCAGTCATTAGATCTGATTTCCTCTCTATCTACACTCATATCTCAGATGATTCATTCAATTTCATGGCTTTAAATGAAGATCTGTGTACTACAGACTCCCAGATTTGCATCTCCAGCTTGGTTCTTGACACGTATAATCCACCTGTGTATTTGACATTTCCGCATGTCTATCTAACAGTCTTCTTACATTTAACCTGTCCAAAATGAAATTTTCTTTATCCAAAGTTGTTCCTTCCAAACCTGATCATATTTCATAATATACACTGCTATCACCCCAATCCAAATCACCGTATTTTAATTTCTGGATCATTATCTTTCAACTTCCTCTTTTCTTTCCTTGCCCCTACACAGTCTATTCTACATTCAGCAAAGTGAATGATCCTTTTGAAACATGTTACTCCTCCATTTAAAACCTTGCAATGACTTTCCCTCTCATAGAGAATAAAAAGCCCAAGTCCTTGCCCTAGCCTACAGGGTTCCAGGAATGGCCCTGCTACCTGAATGATCTGTCTCTACCTGTTCTTCTTCAGGCTCATTCTACTCCTGCCATACTTGCCTTGGGTTTCCTGGAAACCCAGTCTAAACCAGCCACCTCCGCACTCTGTTCAGTTAATCTGCTTTACTATTTACTTCACATTGCTTACCACCTGATGTTTATTTATTTTTCATTGTTTATTATCTGTCTCCTCCATCCAGAATAAAAACTCCATCAAAGCAGGAACTTTGTCAATTTCTGTTACAGAGCTGGCTTTCAAAATCTATTTGATGAATGAATGAATTTTCCTTCCTAAGTTTCACATTATGAGTTCCTAAGTATTTATTCATTTAACAAATATTTATGACCATTCTCCTATGGTCATAAATAGGAAGTCATAGAATATGACTATTTCTATATGAAATAGTCATATTCTAATTTATAATTAAGAAAAATAAAATCTTAAGCCCCTCAACTGATTAAACAGACCCCCTCTTAGCCAAGGGGATCCCAGAGAAACCTTAAAACTGAGTTCCTGGCCAAGACAGGATGGGAGGTTGGACACAACTTGTTAAACCACCCTCCCTCAATAACCACCATTGGGCTTTCTTCCCTAAGGGTTAAACAGAAACCAGCCCTTTTGAAAGACTTGCTCCATCACTGATTTCAACCAACCTCATGACTGCCCCTTCCTTTTGTGGTTTTTGGCACAACAACTGACCAGCATTACTTCCTGATAAGAGACCGTTGACCATGGAGTGGTCTGTGAAAGCTGTGCACAGAGGGCCTTTGTGTCCTCTGCTTTACTTTTTGATGTCAGAGGACTGAAAACTTTACCCTCAGATCATGCTAATGCAGCCGTTTTTTGAACATGGGTCTTCTGAAGGGGCATGAAGCTCAATTGCATATGTACATATTCCTCCTTTCATAAATATTCATGATCCTTTTATAGTTTATTAAATATGTTTATTTGACCACCTCACTCAGCATAAATTACTGTTTCCTTTAACCTTCCCTGGAAGTGTTTGCTTTTGGCTTCTGGCTGGAGGCTATTGCTTTCCAGCTCGTCAGAATGTCCACCCCGCAGGCTGCAACCCTTTATGAGAAGTAAAGCTCTCCTTTCCAAATTTATGACACTTGTCATTCTTCAGTTAACAAATTATAAATTCCATTAATTGGTAGCTGAAATTTTCTAAGATAAATAAAAAACAATAATTACTAGTAATCCAGATCTCTTCATTGTATTTCCGTAACAGTAACATACATTAAAAAAGTTGATGGAGTGGCTTCTTTAAGCCCCACACTCATTACTCTATAATTTACAAATTGTATAAATTATGCCATGTCTAATGCTTGAAATCCCTTTACAAAAATGCACAAAACGTCTGGTAAAATAACCTCCAGTGTAGAGAGAGCTTACTCTCTCTTGAAGTGATCCATTTCATCCCATCTTCAGACTTTGAAAGGGTTCAGGTTTAGTGAAAAATGGCTTCCTATAATTTTCACCTAATGGTCCTAGTTACAGTCAACAGCTTCCCCTCACTCTCTCCACCTACCATGACAACTAATCAAATGCAATATTTTAAGATATCTATCATTTTTACCAAAGTTACTTTAAATTCGTGTTTTTCCTTTAAAGTGCTGACACTCTGTACTCTTCAGATCAATATTGATTGCTGTCTTAATCATAACTTTTTTTAATACTGAGAGCCTATATTAAAGGACACTCATATGGGGGTTACAGCACTGTCTCTTGAGATACTGAAATACAACACTAAAAAAACTTAACTTGCTCCCTCTTCATTATTAATAGGCTCCTTCTTAATACAGACCATGGATTATGATCCAGGGATAAGAAAGTTGGAAAAAAACTGATCTATGTTTTTTTTTTCCTGTTGGTTAGTAAGTTTGTTATCTATTTGGAGTACAGAAACAATAGCCTTGCTAAAACTGAGAGATAACATCAGCCACTAGAATATAAAACACTCAGTTATTTGTCAGGACAATGACTGCAGTTATTACATATCATAGAATTTTAGAGCAAGGAGACATTCTTAGAGACAACGTAATTTTATCTACTTACTTCACATATGAGAACTCAAGAAGGATATTCTGAATAAGCTGCTCTTTTATGCTTTTTTGTAACTCAATTCTGTGCCCACTGCTCACTAAGAGTGAGTGAGAGTCCATTCATATCACTTTAGTGATTGCAGGTAAAGATAAGACATAAAATCATTTGGTCTAAATTCCTAACTTTGCAAATCATGAGATCTGAAAAGATTAAATGTTTTGTCCATATTCTAAAGTTAAGTGTTGGGGCTTGGCCCCAGTTTACATCTAGATTTGAATTCAAGGACGCTTTTTATTACACTGGGGTTTACGTTAAATTCTAAATTATTAGAGAATAGTAATTAACAATCATTTATATTCTTCTATCATATTTCTTCAAAAGTAACATGAAATACTTAAAAAAATATGACGAGTTTTTCTTTTAGCCCACTTTTACTTTTCAAATACATTTTGAATTTTAAATATACATAAAAATAGAAAAGATGGAATAATGAATACCCATATGAAAGTTTCAATAATCCTCATCATTTTACCTCACTTGTTTAATTTATTCCCTTTTAAAACAAATCCAGGCCTGGTGTGGTGGCTTATGCCTGTAATCCTAGCACTCTGGGAGGCTGAGGCAGGAGGATCACTTGAGCTCAGGGGTTTGAAACCAGCCTGAGCAAAGGTGAGACCCTGTCTCTACTAAAAATAGAAAAAATTAGCTGGGCATAGAAAAAATTAGCCAGGCATGGTGGTGTGTGCCTGTAGTCCCAGCTACTCGGGAGGCTGAGGCAGGAGGATCGCTTGAGCCCAGGAGTTTGAGATTGCTGTGAGCTAAGCTGATGCCACTGCACTCTAGCCTGGGCAACAGAACGAGACTCTATCTCAAAAATAATAAATAAATAAATAAATAAATAAATAAATAAATAAAAATAAAAAAAATAAATCCTAGACATTGTATTATTCTACTCTGACATATTTCAGTATGTTCTGCTAAAAAATGAACTCAAAACATCATGAAACCATTATCATTCCTAATAAAATTAAAAATTCCTTGTTATAATGTAATATATCCAATACTTATAATTCCCTAAATGTCTCAAAAATAACTTTTTACTTTTGGCTTGTTCAAGTAAGGGACTCAGACAGGTCTACACACTGTATTTGGTCATATCTATTTGGTTATATCTATTTTAATCTAGAGCAGTTCCACAACCTCAATGTTGTTGACTTATTGAAAAAATTGGGTTACTTATCATGTAGAATGTTCCAACTATAGATTTATACTTCCTGTTGGTGACATGTAATTTATTACTATTGCCCTTCTATTTCCTGGTAATGGGAAGAATTAACACTCAAGGTTTGATGAGATTCAGATTCAACTCTGTTGACAAACATTTGTGCTGCTGTATGCTTCACAGAAAGCACATGGTGTTAGTGTCCAGTCATCCCACTTTTGTGATGCTAACATGATACAATTCCCTACCAACTTTCATCTAGTTATTTCATCTACTGATGAAGGCTGCCAAAATCATTTTATGAGGAGATACAAAGTGGCAATTTTCTCTTTTCTCTTTCTTTTCCCTTTTGTTAACTGGAATTTTTCTGTAGAGAAGAACTTTTCATTGTCAACCAGGGCTATTTTGTTACTCTGTAGTACAGTAAAGCCAGGATGAATGCTTAATTCTTTTCTTCCTATTGTTTATTTTCAAAGTAAGGAAATGTTCTAAATACTTATAATGGTGACCAACCAGATTTGTGTGTATTTTTTTTTTTTTTTAGTGATGAAATGAACCCATGGATTCTGATACATTAATTGTAGTCGTTATTCGTTGTTCTTATATTTGACCAATGGATTCCTCCTTCCTGTTTACTCCCGTGTCCTTCTGACATGTTGCATTAGTCTTTGATTGCTCTTCTTGCTTTCTGGCACAACTTTTCACAGACCTGTTTTATGTATTTCCTGTCCCAAATCTGGAATCAAAATTCTGCCATAGAACTCTGATTGCTTTCAGTGGGAAATGCTACTTAGAGACCAAAATGTGGGCACTAGGGCAATTTTAGTTTTGGGTGGTTATTGTTCTCTAGATCTTTGCAGCTATAGAGCTAAGAAATCCATATTTTGAAAGAAAAACAAAATCATGAAATAATACCAATATTTCCCATTCCAATTTGTCATAGAATTTTCATTTAACTTCTTTAACTTGAAACTCTTTTATGCTAATAATTTTGGTTCTTAACAACATGGACACTATTATTTGTTTTATCTTCATGCATAAATCTATGTGTGTATTTGTATGTGTACAAATTAGTTTTAAATTAATAATACTAATATTACTAAGAGTTACTAAATTAATTTCAAGATTTATTTGAAGCTCTGTTTGTATTAATAATTAGAACTCATTCTACTTAGGATGTACACTGAAAATACTCATATGTATTTTGAGCAAATTGTGGTCTCCAAAATAGCTGCTTCAGTATCACCTGGGAACTTGTTACAAATACAAGTTCTCTGGTCCCATATTAGACCTTCTAAATCAGAAACTTTGGGAGTTAAGACCTGAAGATGATTTTTATGTACACTAAGGTTTGAGAACCACTGATCCAGAATCCATATTTTTATTAGTTTTTTAAAAAATATGACAAATTCATGTATATATTAATAATTTCTTATCCAAATGTTAGCATATAATGTATACTGCTCTGTATCTTGCCATTGAAGAGTATTCTTTGTATAAGTCATTTTGCATTTTTATCAGAATATTTGGGCGGTATATTCCTAGATATGAGATTATTAGATAGTTTGATAGTATTTTTTTGCCCTACACATTATCAGATTCCTTTGTCTAAGGGTTGTACCATTTTGTGTTCCCATCAGTTGTTTCCCACAACCTTGCCAATAGAATATGTTGTCAGACTTTTGGCTGTCTGGCAATCAGATAGGAGAGAAATTGTAGCTTGTTGTAGTTTTTATTTATATTTTCCTTAGTGAGTTTGAGCATTATTTCATATATTTAGGTGCCTTTCATTTCTTCTGAGAAATGTCTGCTCATATATATTGCCACTCTTCTATCAGGTTTTAGTCTGTTGTTTCTTAATTTGTAAGAAATTATGATATATTAGGAATATTAGCCATTTAAGTGGAAATATCTTTTCTTAGTTTATCATTTGTCTTTTGGCTTTGCTTGTGTTGTTTCTGTTTCATGACAATATTTTAAGGAAATTTATCTAATTTGATTTGTCAACTTTATCTCATAGATTCTAGATTTTGAGTTATTAATAATGTATTCCTCAGCCCAGATTATAAGGCTGCTATGGGCTGAATGTATCTCCCAAAATTCATATGTTGACATTTAATGGCCAATATGATAGTATTAAGAGGTGAGGCCTGTAGGAGGTGATTAAGTCTAGACAGCAGAGCCCTCATAAATGGGATTAGGGCCCTTATGAAAAGGCTTGAGGGAGTGGGTTCCCTCTCTTCTGCCATGTGAGGACACAGCATTCATCTTCTTTTGCCCTTTTGCCTTCTGCTATGTGAGGACACTGTGTTCCAGGGGCCATCTTGGAAGCAGAGAGATACAAATGCCTTCGCTCTTATTTTCTGTGAGTATCTTAAAAATGTTGCTCTAGTGTTTTCTGCCATAAAATGTTGCTGGTTAGAAGATTGGTGCCAATATGGTTTTCATTTTTCCCAAATATCTAAAGGGCTTTTTCCCCTTAACTTTAAAGTTCAGTAATTTTATAAGATATGTCTAGTATTAACCAGTTTGCATTATTCCTTCTTGGTACATAGACTTAAAACATTTTAAATTCAGGAGACTTTCTTAAATTACAGTTTTAAATGTTTCTTTTGTTCCATTTCCTAGATGTTGTCTTATGTTTCTCCAGTCACACTTAGACTGGATTTCTTTTGTCTGCTGTCTATTTCTGGAACTCCTGGCCTCAAGCCATTCTCCCGCCTCAGCCTCCAAGTCTGTGGGATTATAGGCCTGAGCCACTGTGTCCAGCTTCTGTTGACTATTTCTATTACTTTCTCCTGTATCTCAAAAAAAAAAAAAATCTTAGTTTGAGTTCCTTTGCTTTCCCCCTCTCATCCTCCATTTTCCTTACTATGCATTCATCACATTTATTTGTTTCTTTTAATATAGTCCTTATTTCTCAATTTTTGCTCTTTTGCCCCCTAATTCTTTCTTGACATCTGTCAATTCTCATTTTCTATCCTTCCATAAGTTTTGTTGCACAACTCCTGAGTGTAAGAAATGCTACAATCCTTTAATTCTCTAGATCAGATTAGCTCTTTGTGGAGCTACCCTATATCTAGCCAATTTCACATTCAATTTAAGTAACTTTTTGTGGCTTATTCTCCCTCACTCTTTCATGAAAGCAGAATCCAGGAATTGTTTGGGGCTAGAAGATGGGGGAAGGAGGGTCTGGTCCTGTGCCCATGGTGGTTGGTTGACATCTTTATTCTGGCTGCTCTGGCTAGCAATACTGCTGGCTCAATTTAGACACTTTGCTTTGGGTGGCCTTAGAGATGTTTTTTAGAGCATTTCACTACATTGACCGAAGATTCTTACTAAAACATTTGTGTCTTACTAAAACATAGTAATACATCTCTCAGCATTTAGGATACTTTATTCCCCAATCCTCATTCCTCTGTCTATCTCAGATGCAGGGTGGTAAAGGGGCTAAATTCAGACCTTTCTCTCAGATTCAACCATTTTCAGTTTTTGTTTTTCAGGTGTCTTCCCTTCACTTCCTCCTCACCACATGTAGCCTGTCTCTGAGACTATCAGCTTCATAATGTTCAGTGAGACAGAAACACATTTTTTTCTTTTGCATATTTGTTTGTAAGGGCATTTCATATCTTTAGACCTTTAGAAATGCATATTGTCTTCTCTTTTATAGGTAGAGGACTGGACCTTGGGAAAGGAAATATATTTTCCTAACACACTGTTATATGCATTTTCACTTATTTATGCTTAACTTATTAATATCTTAAGACGCAATAATTAGTAAAACTGTTGAGGAGTACATTTGGGTAAAAGTTACAATGAATGTTATGATCATTATGAAATTATATTAATGAAAATAATTTATTTTGTAACTTTTTGGCCAATGATGCTTTGTTGATTAGGTCCTCCAAGAAACAGACACCAAGATAGGATAAGAGGTTTATTGGAGGAAATGCCTTAAAGGATAAAGGAGGAGGGAGCCTTCATATTGCAATGCAGGTCTTATATTTGCAATAGATTAAGGTGAGGGAAAAATTGGGTAGGAAGAGATTCAGATCACAGTGCATTTGTGAAAAACTCTTGACTACCCCAGTGGGAAATACTCAAGCAAATGTCCATTAGAAGAAGCTTGCATGAGGCAGTGATGGCCTGGTTCTGGTATCTTTGTCATGCACAGTCATTGGCCAGGAGAAGCCCAGGGCCAATGTGGATCATGTGAATAATGTAGTGCATTCTAGGGTGTGGCAGTTGGAGATTGTCTATCCACTTTCTTTCCTTGTAGCAGGTTCTCGTGCAGGGTCATCTGAATAGGTGACCTTCCATGACTGCCACTGGTGCCTACTTGCTATACTTAGCCAGTTTTATAAAATTATTTTTATTATACATTTATTTTATATTAAAGAAGTTTTGACAAAGTCTTCGTGTGGAGAAAAATTTCCAGCAGAGACGAAATAATGGACTTTCGCTGTTGAATATTCCTAAAATGTCTACTAAGAATTTAAATATTTTAATGAAAGAATGTGAAAGGAGGGAAAAATGTCATTTATTATTATTTAAAACTCCAATAATCACAGGCAAATATAAATATAGTGTTAGATAATGCTGTTTCTTTAGTCTTGTCATTTTTTTAAAGGGAAAGTACTCATCACTGATGGAAAGTCCAAACTTAGTAACCGGATATACCTATTTCTGATCAGCCTGTCCTTTTGACGCTTTTGATTTTTATCTACAACCAATTTGTTTTCAACTGAATCACCTGCTTCCAAAAGGACCAGAAAAACCCCTAGCCTGGAAATCACATCATCTGTGGTCTAATTCTGTTTTGCTGCAATGTAGCTGTGTGACCTTCTGGAAATTACTTCACCCTCTTGGGCTTCAGTTTCCACATCTGTGAAATGAGTTTATAAGATTAGATAATCTCTAGGCTTCATCTAGTCTATAAAATATTGTAGTTGAAGTTGGAGGTTATGGATAAAATGTTTTTGTATTTGTTATCAGAAACTGAAATAAAGACATGGAAACCATATTTAGGAAATGTGTGGACAGCACATATTTTGGAAAATGGAATTAATGTTTAAAACAATTTTGCCGGAGGGAGGATAGGTTAATTCCTATGAGATAAAAAACCAGGATAGGATGTTTTTTTATAAGCCTTTTATTTTAGAACAGTTTTAGATTTATAGAATTATGGCCAAGATAGTGCAGAGTACTTATTTGTTTTTGCTTTGCACTTAAGTTTAAAAATATTAATCGTAAGTGTAGGTAGAGAGGCTAGTGGAGCAGACTGTAGAGAGACTGGACTTAACACTTTATGTGAAGAGAACATAAGCATATTATTTGATGTGATTCTGATATTCTGTGACTATCAAAAAAATAAATACAAATGTAGTAAAAGCTTAAACTATATTAATAGAGACTCATTATCGGGGGTTCACGGCATCCCCAATAAAGATAGGGTCCCCAGGCAGAATGTGTTGCAAGAAATGAAAGAAATACAGACAGATACAGAAATAATATTTAAGAGAGCAGGGAAGTCAGGGGACCACCAGCACTTGGACTGAAACCCAGCACTTGCTTTTTATTCTCTTTGCCATGCTGCAAAATACAATGATCTCATGTGAAAAAATCATGGGATACAATGATCAAAGGTTTCGGGGCTCCCCCCAAAATCACAAGGTGTCCTAGCTAATTTCCTTCTCCTTTCTATAAGTGAAAAACACATAATTCTTCAGTAGGTACAACTTGTCCCAAGGTAAACTAATTTTATCCCAAGCTCAAGCTATGTACATGGATATCAATCTCTAATTTCAGTAACTGTGACCCATTTGATCAAGGAACAAAGAAACTACATGCTTTCCACTGGGAGACTAGTTTTACATTAACTGAGGCATTGCTGAGACAAAGGGAGAGAAGGAGCTTGGCCAAGTGTTCTAACAGTGGAAGCCTTAAGACCCTCCTCCTGTGCTGACATATTGCAATCTACCTCTATAGCCATGAAAAGTTTTCATGTCAGGCTGCTCCGCGGCTTTCTAGACATGAGACCCCTTAGGCTCTGAGGCTGGAGCATGCTTTGTTGTACTCCCAGATCGCTGATACATGTCCCCCAACTAGGCAGTTAACATCTGCCCTTATTTCAGGCTTCTGCTCAGACAGTTCCTTCACCTCCCCTCCTCTCACAGCCTCAGACATAGCGTCCCTAAGTCCCAGTGGTCTTAATCCCATCAACTCATGATCCAGAATAAGGGAGCCTCCATCATATTATACTCTAAGCCGGGTACACCTCAGCTGAAATTCTGTTTTTGATTTAGGGAACTACATTTTAAAGGGAACATTGAAATATTTGTAGGAGATTTGAAGAAGAGGATGATGAAAGATTTGGAAATTATTTTGTAAGAGGAAAGACTGCATGAGCTGGAGAGGTTTAGTGTGAATAAGAGAAGACTTAGCAGGAATATGTAATCAATGACTTTTGTTTCAGATTTTTTTTGTTTTTAATTTTTAAATTTTAAAACATTTTTAAAGTTTTTTAATTGACATAATAATTGTACATATTTATAGAGTACATAGTGATGTTTTGATATATATAAATATGTAGTGATAAGATCAGGGTAATTAGCATAGCCATCATCTTAAACATTTATCGTTTCATTATCCTCTTTATAGATATTTGAAATTATACATTATTGTTAACTATATATTATAGTCATCCTACAGTGCTATAGAACATTACAACTTATTTTTCCTATCTAGTTGTAGTTTTATATCTTTTAACAAATCTCTCCCTATCCCCCAATTACTTTGTAAATTAAATTTATTTTAACAATTAGGTGAACCATTCATGTAATTAAAAATTCAAAATGATATTAAAAGGTATGCAATGTTTCTACTCTTGTTTCTACTCCTTTATTCCCTCATCCTGTTTAGATATGGGTCTTTTGAATCCTTCTAGAGTTTCTGTAAGCAATTAAAAGCAAGTACACATATACAAAAGGAACCATACTATATACGTTATTTTGTACTTTTTTTTTGCTTAATAATATATTTTGGACATTTTCCCATGTATGTAAAATACGGTGCCTCATTTGTTTTAAACAGCTGCATAGAATTCCATTCTGTGAAAGCAGCATAGTTTATTTAACCACTCCCAAAGATAAATGCTTGAACTATTGCCCACATTCTGCTTTCACAGTGTTAGTCATGAAAAACAAGAAAAACAAACAGCAATACTTATTTTTCATCTCAAATGCTTGCAGGCATATCCATAGGATAAGTTCTCAGAAGTGGGGGACTCCTGGATCAAAACTTACCTATGCATTTTTAATTTTGAAAGATACTGGCTAATTGTTCTCTACAGGGATGGCCCAGGTTTGCATATCCAAGAGCAATGTATGACAATCAGTGTTTCCAGAGTCTCACCCACAGAGTGTGCCCTCAAAGTTTTAGATTTTTGTCCATCTGTTAGGTGAGACATGGCAACTCAATACGCTTTCAATTTTTCATGCATCTCATTATGAATGAAGTAGAATATCTTTTCATATGTGGAAGAGCCTTGTTTACTCTGTGAACTTTGTTCATACCTTTTGCACAATTTTCTATGCGGTTACATAGCAGCCGTTGTTAATGCTGCACCAAACTTCCTCTTGGCATTCACCTCTACAAGCTGAAAGCTGCTCGTGTGAACGCTTGCAACACTTTGCCTGTCGGCCTTTTTTCCTGGCCATGGTGGCATATATAGCGAGTATGGAGGAAAAGTCAGAAGTGCTGGAAAGTTAATGCCCTGGAAGCTTCTTTCTTCCAATGATAAGCAGGGAATCTGTGGATGAAAACAGTAGTTTCCTTTCCCCCTCGTTGGTGATAACTCTGAATTATATTTAATAGTCTTCCGGAGTTTCTCAGTAGAATTGATCTCCAGTTGCACACAGGGGTAACTGGCTTGAAAATTCACACTTTATCTCCTCCCTGCTCTGTCTGCCTTACTACTGTATTCCCAATATTTAATGATTTAACTTTCAGAATAGACTGGCTGCACTAGAATCCTTGCCTCAGGATCAGTTTCTGGAGGAACGAAGCCAAGCCCGGCTGTTAGGACTACCTTTGAGTGCTATTCAAAGAGTGGACTGCAGATGGTGCTGTCTTGTGAGCTGTTTGTTAGCAGTCTGTGATAAATTCAGAAATACAGATTACAAGTTTAGAAACTTTTATGGCAATTTCACATTGCTATGATATTTAAGTGTGTGATTTTGTGTCTTACAGACATACACATTTATCTGTGATGAACTGGAAAAAAACAAAACAAAAAATACTGGCCCTCATCTCTGATAGTTGGTGAAGCACCGCTTTAAATGATGGCACTAAGAAAAATGGGTGTAAGTACAACTAGGAAAACTTTGGTTAGATATAAGAGGGAACTTCCTAATAATTGCCTGGAGTACCTAAAAATGAAAGAGATTTCCTCTTGGTGGTGGTCAATACTCTATCATGAGAAAAGTTAGGCATACTTTGAAGCCTGTCTATAAGAGATTCGATAGAAAATTCCTGTGTTTGGTGGCAGATTTCTTCCATTTTAACAGATTCTACTACTCTGCTCTAATGAAATGAGAACAGGAACTCTGCTATTCTTTTTCATGTTTTTCTATCTTAGCAAGAAAGAAAGGATGTAAAAATGAAACTAATGCACTGATTGTGCTCCTTCAAAACCTGTGGACTCTCTAAAAATCATAGAGGCAAGTTTAATCCTAGTCGATCACATTCTGGTAATTTTTGATATACAGTACTGAGTTCCGCCCAGCAGCCCTTCGCTTTTGTAAAACCGAGAAACTGGCAGCTATAGCTTATAGGTAACGGAACTAAACCTATTTTTTTCCTCTCACCCTAACGTTCCTTAACTAATATTAAAACACTAAATGAAAAGTGTTATGAAATTTCCTTTGTGCGTCACTGTATCTCAAGAACAAATACATTCACTCAGTACACAAAGCACTAAGGTGAAACCAGAGAGAAAGAAAACATTTGCCTTAAGCTCTGGAGAAGAGCTGTGGCTCTCACAGACTGCCTGTCCGTCCTCTGGTCTGGGGAGTTAGCCTACCTCCACCTGAACAAAGCTCCCCTTGGAGTTTAGGAAAGCTTGCAGCCAGACTAGAGTGGGAAGATTAAAATGGCATTTGCAATGGGGTTGAACTCAGTGCAGAAACTATAGATCCTAAGTTTCTACAACCTTAGAGGATGTATTGAAATCAATATAAGCAAACCTAGAGTGTTGAGCACAGGGCTATCAGGAATATTTAAAATGCTAATGAACTTGTTTTAAAAAATAGTTGAAAAAAAGTTGTCAGAGATTCAGTTCATCTGTCCTACTTCGTGGCTTCAAAGGGACATTTTAGAGGGTGGCATGAGTGTCCTCTATTATGTTGCTGTGTGGAAAGATGGCCCTGGAGTTAGACTGCTTGGATGCAGCTCCACTTCTTATTAGTTTTGTGAACTTAGGTAAAGCACTACATTTTTAAGGCTCAATTTCTTCGGAAATATGGAGATAATTAGAGTATCTTAGAAAATTGTTATGAGAATTAAGTAAGATAACAGATGTCAAGTTTTTAGCACAGGCTTTGCTCACAGTCTTACACAATGAACATTAAAAGCCTTTCAAGATTCCCTTGCAGGAGGAAGCAAGTCGTACTGCATGCTTTTCTTCCAGGCTGGGCGAGGGGCACTGTCCTGCTCTTCAACACTCCGCTTTCTCTAACTCAGTTCCTGTCCCCTTCATCCTTGATCTTTCTGCTCCCTCCTTTGGGTCTTAACTGAGAGTTCAGGGCTTTGCCTGGAGCTTGAGGAAAGGTAATACTTAGAAGACTAGTTTATTCTCTTTTCCTAAATTCTACTGAACAAATCTTTAGAAGAGTGGAGGATTTTGCTTGATTAATTTGGATGTTTCTAGAGTAATCTTAACTCATTATAGAAAATTGGAGTAAGAGACTGTAGGGTGTATGGGTTCTCATGGTGTGTGTGTGTGTGTGTGTGTGTGTGTGTGTTGGACAGGTGTTGGTGGGGATGTTGTTTGTGATGATAAAGACTGAACATTGCAAGCTCTGTGCCCAGCACCTTGACTGCCATTCCACCTTGATTTTGGGAGGAGTTCCAGAATCATGTGAGCTCCCAGAGGCGAAATGCATTATATACTTTCATTGTTATCATGGCTCTTTTGTGAAACCCGAACAATAAATGCATGAAGGGCTCTCGAATAAATTTCTAATTGAAGTAGCTTTTGAGGGGAGGCTTTTCCATTTGTTTCTGGCTTTCTCCAGGGTGCCAGCCCTCTCTTTATCAATTTTTATTTTGTTGTTGAAAGCGTGATAATACCCATTAAGGCTGCAGCTGTCCAGTTGTGCAGGGCATTTAATGCCTTTTCATGTAGTCTGAATCCAACCTGAAGTCTACTTGTCAAGCCATTAGCTGTGTCCCGGTGACATCTACCTGGGGAAGGAAAGCCTTTTTTTCTAATTCTCAGAAAGATCGAGTGTGGGATAGTATACTCAGCTGATGCTCTCCACTCTCCGAGGGTAATACTGAAGCTCATGCAGGATATTGGAATGTACCACCCTGCTGAGCTCAAGCATGTATTGCATGAAGATGCAAATTCATTAGTAAGTTTTCAAACCCATGCATTGTCTCTCCCTTTCCTTATCCTTGAAGGGAAGCATTTTTAGTCCCAGATGCCATAACTACTGTGATTCAAAACTTTCCAGTCACTTTCTTGAGAATGATGGAGTCAAAACCAGAATTAAACAAAACTAGAACATATTTTAAAAGTAACATTTATTGAGTACACTTTTACAAAGCTGTGATCCCTTAACATGGGGAAAGCATACAAAATTAAAAGGTCTATAAACGTTATAAAAATTTTCCTAGAATACAGAAAATGTACCAGCAGTAAAAATGTTTAGTCTAATGTTTTGATGTAGAGCAGTTTGGATCTGTTAAAACGAATACAGTACCCCCAAGGCACCTATTTCCCTCTGTTCTAAACTCATTCTTTTCACCAGTAAACTGGAGGAATCAGCTGCAGTAAGATGGTCAAGTTGATCTGATCGTTTTGGGAGCTGAGAGGGGCATTGGGAGGCCTCAACAGAGAGCTATGGCTTTCTCCATCAGCTTGTGGGGCTTGGAGCCCTTGTGGTTGGGGCCGAAGGTCAGGCCTGGCCACGCAGCTGTTATGCCAAACTACCAGGGCACTCTGTAACTTCATGCTCTTTAAGTACTCAGGTAGAGCATTTTTACTAGGTTATAAAAGCAGAGTTTGTTTTTACTGTAGGTAAGCATTTTACTTAGGTGTGGCATTTTCTATTTTCACTGATGGACTATATATGACCTGGTATAAACATTTTACTCTCTTAACAAAAAGGAGTGTGGTTAACTCCAAAGGCTTCCCTAGACCACCCTAGATGGTACTTAAGTTTTAATCAACCAATTCTCTAGCTCTGTCCCCAGCACACCTGGCTGTTTTGCATAACATAGATGGGTAGTTCCATTTTCCCTGTCTTTTCCACTGATGCTCTAGGGGTCTGTCAGCACCGTGGCTCTACTCAAAGTCTTCCAGCTTGTTGTATTCTTGCTTGGGTTGATCAAGGATAAACTGAAGAAGCATACGATCTGTGTCCCTTTGCAGCCATTTATAAGTAAATACAAATGAAATAAAAAACCAAAATCTATAATGAGGGTGTTGATGAATCCAACACCCTCATCCAATGCTAATGTTATTGATAAGGTCACTTTAGCAATAAATTGGCAATATATAACAAATACTAATTAAAGTTCATAATTTCAATTCCTGGCAAGTATTCTGAGGAAATAATTTAAAATATGGAAAAATATTAACAGTGCAAAGATATTCTCTGAAATGTTATTTGTTTTACTAAAAAATAGATATGGTCTACATGTTTAATTAAGGCAGTGGTTAAATATATGTCTATTTGATGTAATATTATGCAACCATTAAATAAATACATACATAAGAGAACAAAGTCTCTAACATAGTAAGTGAAACAGAATGTAAAATTGAATATATATTATAGATAGAACTATTTTCAAAAAGTTTTATAGAAAAACATCTTGGATTGTGGATGATGTTTTCATATATTTTAATCATTTTGTATAATGTCACGTACAATATGTTATAACAAAAGTGAAAAAAATGGTCTTTGTAGAGCAGGCAGAAAAATGTCAAATCCAATGCCTTTTAGTTATTTTGGTATGTGGGAAGATCGTACATAAAGTTCCTTTTAGCTCCATGCTTGAGCTAGAAAGGCTACTACTGCTGAAGGTCATCTTGGAAAGGGCACTCTCAATATAGAAAAACAGAGAACCATCCTACATTTCAGTAAGGATTTGAGAAAGACCCAAATCTCATATAATGACTACTGCTCATTTTATATATGTGTGTGTGTGTGTGTGTGTGTGTGTGTGTGTGTATACATATATAATGTCTCTGCACTGTGACTTCCTATAAGGCTCTCTCATTTATACATTGGTCAAATTTATAACTTTAGATTATTCATTTAATTTTACTGCTTAAAATTATAATAGACTAAGACAGATATAGAAGCTACTTCTTTATACTAGAAATTAATTTCAAAGGTGTTAATATTGACCGATATTTAGAATATATAATTTAAAAAGCATATATAATACCTAAAAAATACTAAAGCTAATATAGTGCACCTTTACAATATTTATTTAGCTTGCTATCTAAAATTCTGGTTTATTTGAACTTTTTGTACAAGAGCTTTTATCAACCTTTCCTTGACTGTTGCACATTGCAAGGGAAATCCAAATGGATGTATCTTCATTTTTATTCAATCTTTCCCGTACCTATTCTTTGTAGAGGAGGGATCTTATTGCAATTCTATAGATTCGACATGGTTACTTACAATCAATTGTGATATTTTTGTTGTGTTATAAAATATTTCCCCGTAGAAAATATTCATATTGATAAAAGCAAAATCGAGAAGTATATTAACTATAGGATTCACTATGCTAATATTTATGATCACCTTTACTTCCAAAAAACAAACAAAAAATCTCATTCTTTTTACTTCATTTGGCCCTCTTCTTCAGCCATACCTCGTATAGCCTCGCTCAGTGGCCCTCACTTAACTCAGCACTTGAAGCAGAGAAGGAAGTTGCTTGTACTTCTGGATTTCGTAAGATATTAGGTCATGCATGTTGCCCACAACAAAGAAGCTTCTGAGTGTGAAACCACAAAGCTAATCTCAATCTCAGCCCCATGTCCTCCAGGGAGGAAGAGGCAGGGACCTGCACTGATTGATTCATCACTAACCTGAGATAAAATTGTGTTCTCTTCCAATCTGTCGATTTCTCAAAGATAGGCAGTGTTTCCTTCTGTGTTCATGAACTTCAGGCCATGGTGGGAGAAAAAAAGCTTTCCTAACTGTACTCATTATTCTCCTCTAAACATTCAATACTATAGTTCGGGAGTCTGATTATATTGAACTTTGCTTTAAATATCTGTTTTTCCATTCAATGGTGATTTTGAGTAGTTTGAGTTCCTTTCCCAGCCCTGGCGGATCCGTGTAAGGGTCTTGTCTATGCATGGCATGATTAGGATAGACTTGATCACCAGCACAGTACAAGGAATGATGAGTGCTAACACATAGGCTGAAGGAAGATACCATCTCAGAACTGAAGGGCTGAGGAATCTCTTTCCGCCATACACCAGGGTGTGGGCTGTGCACAAGAGCAGGGTCAAATAACCCAGTTTGGACTAGAAACAAGAAACAAAAATATGTTACTAACATTATCTTAAAGTGAAACACTCCAAACCAATAAAGAATATTTGTCAAAAACCACAAACCTTTGAAACCTATACTTAGGATACCCTGCTAAGTACTGAAAATAGTATTAACTCTCCTTCAGGATGGTAAATATTTCATTTTTTAAAAAAAGACCATTATTTACAAATGACATGGTGGCTTCATCTTAACCTGGCTGGATGGAAAAGTTTCTCAGGAATAAGCTCGTCTGAGTTAGAATGAATAATGTACCTTGCCTTGGTCCCCAATGGCAAAACTCTTTTATTTATCATCTTTCAAGAGGTTAGAGGTAAATAAGACAAAGTATGACCTTAAGAAACACTGCATAAGTATATGTTGCTGACTACAAGCAGATGCTCGCTAATTTCTATCACAATAAAGAGCAATCATCAAACTTTACTTTGTTTGTTTTGGCCTAAATTTTAAAGCTCAATGTTTATTTCTGTCTTAATGCCTTGAATAAAGGTGTTAGCATGAGAAATTGTTGACTGCATTTGGTCCCTGGGAGAAACTGCAAGATAAAATTCAAATATTAAATAGTTCTATAACATTGAAACCTAACTTCAAAGACTAATGGTCTATTCTGTATTATACTAGTTCACAATAAGCATGCAGCAGAATCATCTGGAGAGCTTGTTCAAACAAATTGCTTGGCCACACCTCCAGAGGTTCTGACTCAGTGAGTCTGGGTGTGGCCAATGGCTTTGTGTATCTATCAAGTTCCCAGATAATGTTGATGCTGCTGGCTCTGGTGCCATGCTTTTGAGGACCACTGGTTTACAAGAATACATAGTTGCTAACTGCCTTTAATAAGGTGTCTTGCGGTTGATATGTGGAAAAAACCAATTTTCCCTCTTAGAGACCAGCATTAAGTCTGGTGTGATGACCTCTATCAAACCTTGATTCAAAGATTTTAAACTTTATTTCAATATTTGCTTTTCAATAATAATATGTCCATATTGTAAGATTAGTTTTCAGAAGGTGAAATTTTGTCTTTGGATTTCTTTTCATCTTGTAGCTAGTACATCTTTACACACATAGTTTAATTGTTCCTGGTGATTTTTACTCTGTAGTCTTAGCTGTGGCTCTGGGAACAGGCAGGAATCTTGGCAAGGAATGCCTTGCTAGGAAATCAAACCATCATGGATGTGATTTGCCTGTTTGTACCCAAGTTCAATATTTTCTAATTTGAATTTTTTTATGATATTGATAAGGAGGTGATGGATTAAAATGAAAAATTAGGCATGATATGAGAGAAAAATGAGAATATTTATAAAGCCATACTTATTTTGCAATATAAACAAGAATTAAATCTAGAAGTCTTTACCTGGACAAATCGGAACTCTCTCCAGTTGACAGCGTTGCTAACTGATGGCAAGGAAGTGATTCCCAAGAGTACAAACAGAAAAAATCCAAGGATTCCCAAAGCCACATATGAATCACTGAGCCAGGCAGAAGAGGTACTAAATGGATCCTCTTTCTTGAGTAGTGTCTAAGAAAAATTATAAACAATTTTTAAAAATTATAATTTTTACAAACTGCCCACACTTTTAAGGGTACTGAAAAATACCTCTGTGTGGGTTATTTGCTCAAAGAAAATTGTATGGTGTTTCTAATATACTCAGAAATTATATATTTTTTGGTAGAAAAGTAATTGGTTCTGCTGGGACTTGTAATAGTTGATTCCGGGAATTGTGTAGGAAGTTTAATTTACCCCATAAATCCTAAAACAAAGTAAACATTTACTTAAACTTTCATCACCATATGGCTTTTTGTTCCCCAAGCAAAACTTGATGTTCTCAATTACATCAGAATTCTGTTTTTCTGCATTACATGCTGATTATTCACACCCTCAAAGTTTGCATTCTTTCATGTTTATTATATAGTAATATATCATCAAATCTGTTGCAGTTAGGTTGAGAGGAACCAGGCACTTGTAGTGTGACTCTTACCCAAGAAACTTCCATGTATTTGTTAGGAAAATAATGCAGAGAAACTCTAAAAGCATCATCAATGAATTGTTGATTAATAATCTTTGAGACTATAGTAAAATTTGTTAAAACAAGTTATTTCTAAACTAGAACTAACTTATGACATGTCTTCTGGGAATGCTTTAAGACTCCTTCAGCTGATTCTCTCTGAATCTTTTGACTATGCATAAAATGGTATTTAATATTTGCTCAGAGGTGTTTAGTTTCTGAGGACAACTTCCCACAAGTCAAACATGAAGGAGTTATAAGCATCCTTTTGTGAATTTATTTGTGTTGCTGTGGTGTGTGTTTGAATAGCCCCCTTACTTATAAGATGGTTTTAATTCCAAAAGGAAGTAGGATGCATAAAAATAGAAGCTTAAAAACACATTTTTTGACTACCATCCAAATGAATTCAAGTAGGGGTCATTAGGTTTCTTGAACTCCCAAATCTGTCAGTATCCCAGTGAGCCTTGGGAATACAGATCTGGACCCAAATGAACCTGGGAATTTAACTTTTATTCTCAATAGTTATATGAGGTCTCAACTGGATTCATTAAAAACAAAAACAAAAAACCAATGACATGATGATTCTAATTTTAGTTACTTTAAAAAATAAAGATGCTTACAAGAGTGACTTTCTATAATTGTGAAATGGAATATGGTGTAGCAAGGTCCTTTAAGGAGTAGAAGAATATAAATAAGAAGAGATTTACCTGGGTAATGGTTAGATTTCTCAGCCTCCATCGTACATAATAACGAATAGGAATCACAAGTGTGTAGATGACATGAAGGAAGGCAAATCCCAGAGCCACCAAGCCAAGCTGCTTTCTGCAGAGCATCCAATGGTCAAGCCAGTCTGGGAATCGACGGTATTTCGTACCTCGGTACAGTTGCAGAATGGCAGCAATAACACCAGGAAGGTAAACCAAAGCAAGCAGTGTAAGTGCTGTTATTGGAAAGATGCGATTTGGAATGGAGATAGCCATGCGGAATGTACTATCTTTCTTTTCATAAACATAAGGGTAGATTACTTCTCTTATAACACAGTAGAAAAAGAGGGAGACACACAGTGCAGCAGACAAATAGAAGGGGAACCTCCACATTGGAAATAGTTGCAGGGGATAGTTTTCAATTTCTTTGGCTGCCATGAGAGAGCCCTGATCCAATGGAGTAAGTCCCAGGGTACGAACCATATCCATAACTCTTTGCTTGGCTTTGCTGTCATTTCCACAGATAAATACCTAGGTTAAAAATAATTGATTAATTATTACAATTAATAATTGTATTTATTCCTTTATTTAATAATTATTTTGAAAGTCTATATCGGCACCATGCAGAACGCTGACATGTAATAGTGAAGTGATTTTCAAACAAGGATATAGAATTAATCTATCTAACAAGATAACATTTTAAACTTGCACATGTGTGCTGGATAGCTAAGTACTAGGCTTTTTAGTTGAAGGTGGTTTTAGGCACATGACACTGATATGAAACTTCTCTACCATTGAGTAGTCTGATCTTTCTTCTGTATTTGTGAGTGCCACATAACTTTATGATTGTTTCTAATCTCAGTGCATAAATAGAACCAGATTCACACAAGGTAATGGAAGTGGAAAAGGATATCCACCAAGATTGTTAGTTTCCAGTATTGACAAGAGGCCTCCAGAGATTGACACCACTAGGTTCCAACAAACTAAAAGCTGAAAATGCAGACGGTGGGAGATGAATCACAATAATTGATGACCTTACTTGGTCAAACCCGAGACAATTACTCATGGTATATATCAGCAAAATATAATGCTTAGTGGGGTATTTTTTCTTGGAACTGTATTTTGGAATCTTTGAGGTAAGTGCACCTTAAAAGAGTCACTTTTTAAAGATTGATTACAGATTTGTTTAATCTTACCTGCCGACTTGCATCCAGTGCTCCTGACTGCAGAGCCCAGGCTGAGATAGTGTTAAATGCTTTTACCACATGGGCTCCTGGCACCAACTGGGCAAGGTACTCTGAATTAGATTCTGGATACTGATTGATTTTGAGGTTGTTGCTGACATCCACCAATATTTTCCCATTGAGAACCTCAATTAATTCAGTGAGGAAATCATAATGCTCTCTGTGGATTGCCATGATTATGATGTCAGACTTCTTGGCTGCTTCTGGATAGCTCAAGATCTCTGCACCATTGGGCAGTAGGCTGGACATCTGGGGGTTTCGACTTCCGAAAACAACAGAATAACCACACTGGAACATTTTAAATCCCAGTGATCTTCCAAAATCCCCAGTTCCAAAAATACACACAGTCTCTTGCTTTTCTGAAGAATTCATAGCAAGAGGAAGTTCATCTGTACAAGTTTTCTCCATAACTGAAAAATAATAACACAAATACCCAACAATATGTAAATGCTCTGTGCATGGAAAATTAATGCAGAATTATATAGTAAGTAATATAATTGATTGATGTTCTAATCTTCTAATTATCTCCAATTTATTTCCCCCAAATTTGGAAGGAGTAAAAATTGCCATATATGTTTTCATATATGTCTTATTTAACAAACTCACCGGTGAAAAACTTCTTCTGTTGAATAAGGAGATACAGTGAAAAGCATCCACTTATTGATGGATGTTTTAAACTATGGACTTATATTGCAAGGATATTGGATTTATCAAACACTTGTAGTTCCAAAAGTTCTCAGAGCAAAATCTGACAGACAATGCACTAATGAATAACTTATAGACCAATTCATTTACGTTTAGTGATACAAAAATCCTGAATAAAATACTATCAAATATAATCCAGAAACTTTTTAAGAGAAAGTACATGTCAATCAAATGGGGATTATTCTAGGAATATAAAGATTAGTTCTATAATATAAATTCAATATTAGAAAATCCACTAATACAACTTATCACATTACAAGATTTAAAGAGAAAAGTATAGTCATATCAGTGTATGCTAAATGGACATACATAAAAATGCAACATTTATTCTTGATTTATAGTAAAAGAGAAATAGTATTGCCTTAACATATAAAGCATATCTGTCTCAAACTAAAATCTTAAAAGAGAATTACTAGAAACATTCCCAATAAAGTCAGCCGCCAGACAAATATGTCTGCTATGACCACTTTAGTTATTGTTGTTCTGAAAATTCTAGGCAACACAACTAGATCTGAGAGAGAAATTAAAGGTATAGAAATTCAAAAGGGGTTGCAGATGATCAAAGTATAGACTAGGAAAACTCAAGAAAATCAATAGGAAAAGTATCATACAAACAAAACCAATTAAACATTTTGTCTGGGAACCCAATTAAAATCAATATTCTTCATATATTCAAAAAATAAACCAGTTAGAAAATTTAACAGGAAAAAGGACCCTACTGACAGCTGCAATGAAATAGAGACAATGTGTAACAAGATAGCAAGGTATGTGCAAGACTGTAAGTAGAGAATTTTAAAATACTCTTAAAAATCAGAGAAGAAGATTTATATGAATGGAAATGTAAAGCACGTTCTTAGAAGGGAAGGCTCAGCCTCACAAAGATGTCAGTTTTCTCTAATTTAATCTACGAATCCTGAAAAATAGGGGCTAGTCCTATTACCTATTAAAAATATTATAAAGCTAAAATAATTAAATAATGTGGTATTGTCAAAGAAACAGAAAGGGTTTAATGGAATAGAGTAAACAAAAAAATCAGAAATGGACCCAAACACATATAAAGATAGCATCTCAAGTCAATGAGAAAAAAAGGGATTATTTAATAGCTAATATTGGGACCACTCAATAGCCAACTGAAAGAAAAAACTAAATCTATACCTGACCCTCCACCCAAAGGTAAATTCAAAATATATTAAAGATTAAATTATTTTTTAAAAATGGAACTATAATAGAACTAGAAGAAATTATGGAAAATTCTTTTATAATTTTAGAGAGGAAAAGCCCTTTCCCTACCTCATTAAATCATTAAAGACTAGATGGACAAATGTGATTACATAAAAATAAATAATTCCTGAAAAGAAAAAAATCACTGTAAGCAAAGTCAGAAGGTAATCAACAAACTGGGGCAAATATTTTCAACTCATATAAATCAATAGGAAAAAACCAATTACCCATTAGAAAATTGGGCAAAGGATGTGAGTTGGCAGTTCATCCCAAGGATATATAGAAAAGACTTTTAAATATAATAAAAGATTCTTAATCTTACCCAAAATAAAAAAAATGTAAGTTAAAACTAAACTGAGATATTGTCATGAGCCATGTGACTGCATTACTTTTAAAAAGTTTATGAAATTTAAATAAAAAACAAACCAAAGTTTCTATAATAGAACAATCTAGGTTACTTTCTATACTTTTGAAGACTATTATTTCCTTTTTCAGGACTGAATTTTTTTCAAAATTCTTCTCTTCCCAACATTTAGTTTAAGCTTTCCAGCTGATCTTTTCTTTTTTTGGCATGTGTGTGTGTGTCCATTGTTCGATGATGCATCTTCAGTGCTTAGAAGAGCACTGACTATGACAGACTAGGCACTGGATAAATATTTGTTTAATAATATTAGCAGAATGGAATGTAGGCGTTGGAAGTAGCAGTGTTTACCTTGTGTTCTAGGCACAGTGTGAAATAAATGAAGAGGAAGCTGAATGTTCAAAGAGTAACCAGTGGGGAAGAGTAAGGGAGAAGGAAAGAAATAGGGGGAAGATGTTGTAAGGACATTACTTCTTTCACTCAAATGGGTTGAAAGTAAAATCTCAGTGAATTTTATGTGGAATTTCAAACTAGACACAATCACTATTCAACTCTCACATAGTATAATAGATTTCACGCAGATTGTACGCATGTATGAATCCTGTGCCTTTTAACGAGGTTTTCAGAAATTTTCCCTTTCCATTTTAGCCTATGGAAAACACCTGTATTCCTACCCTAGCTTATTTGAGGTTGCAAACCTATATCACAAGCAGGACACTCAGGTCTTGTAGGGAGGCAGAAGTCATGGGAGAAAGGAACAAGAAATACAGGACTTTCCTGTACTTCGACAGAAACTCTGAACAATCTAATTAAACAGCATCTGAATCATCTTACAAACTAGCTGATGACTGATATCTTAAATGGGTATCAGCTGAGGTCATGACTACAAATGGGAACACACCTGCAGGTAACCGGGAACTGTGTAATGGAAGAACAGCTGTGCCTTTGAAAAGTTCTTAGAAGCATCTACACATACAAACTAGTTCAGCAATTTACATTTTATTGGTTAGTTGCTAATCAGTTAACAACTAGTTTTTTTTTTTTTTTTTTGAGACAGAGTCTCACTCTTTTGCCTGGGCTAGAGTGAGTGCCGTGGCGTCAGCCTAGCTCAGCAATCTCAAACTCCTGGGGCTCAAGCGATCCTCCTGCCTCAACCTCCCGAGTAGCTGGGACTACAGGCATGTGCCACCATGCCCGGCTAATTTTTTTATATATATATTTTTAGTTGTTCAGCTAATTTCTTTCTATTTTTTTAGTAGAGACGGGGTCTCGCTCTTGCTCAGGCTGGTCTCGAA